>JANSTP010265315.1:0-10896 GCA_025330745.1 Cladonema radiatum | reverse complement strand
CAGGGGTGCACACTTTTCAAGAACTTCCAAGCTTCTGACATTCTTTAAAACAATGTTTTTGTACAAATCCTCTTATTAAATTACGAGCAAGAAATGAAGGAATGGGTAAAATAAAGAAAAATGTAAATGTTCATTATTATTGTTCCGCATGGTTATGCATGGCTATTCAGAAATTAACAACTAAAATGAAAATTTAGCTTTGTAAATAAGTTCTCTTATAATAATTAGAATTGTACCACTAAATTTCTCAAATTCATCATCTTCACTTAATGAGTCAAGCAAGAAGTCCAAGACTATATCCATCTGCTGCAGGCTATCATTGCATGTCTGTTTCAGTTAGCAAAAACCGAGTTCTGATATAAAAAGAACCATATTTGCTCCATAGCTATTTTTGATTTTCACTATTCGTAGCAGGCACTTACTGTGATTATCAAAATGGAGTGAAAGTTCACCACATTATGCACAAGGAATACTTCTCCAATGTGAAAGTTTTTCAAAAAAAAACAGAAGAAATTTTCTTTTACTACTGAATTTTCTCTGAGAAAACCATATTTTTCTCAGTGGTCTCAATAAATTTATCTTTAAACATACATGGCAGACAGGGGTTCTTTACTACAAGAAACGAGAGTTTTCTTTAAAGAAACCACGTCCTGGGAGCACATGGAGCTGAAGAAATCATGGAGAAAAGATATAAAAAAAGAACCAGCAGAAACGCACATGTTCTACGCATTATATCCTGGGGATTAGCAATTTTTTTCAAAAGATTTTTTAAAATGGCTGACTCGAACGAAACAAGTGAAGCATCTATTTTTAACCAAGAGGAAGGATCGTCTTGACAAAGATATTTAAATCTTACTGAAAGGTGCTTTTGTTTTAAAAAACTACAACACGTTTTTTTTAGATGGAATTTGTTTTTAAGGCAATTTTCCATCAAAATTTGCTTCTCTTTGGTGAAAAAAAAAAAAAAAAATTTGTTGAATGTGAAATTTTTCCTCAACATAATCTTGATTAACCTAATAGTGTTATACATCTCTGGAAAGGCAATTTATTCAGCTTTTCAATGCAGTTTACAGTTTTGAAAATAGCTTAAATAATCCAAAAATATTCAGATTTTTCAACACCCTGGTAACATTTTCGAGAAAAGGACGCCAGGACTAGTCAAACAGCAGTGATTGGCATCTTTTGTCAAGCAATCAACTAACTATTAATCAATTGTAGAGAAGTAAAAATGTGATTATTAGTAATAATGTTCTATCAATACTTGATTTTCAAACATTATGCTAGATAAGTTAAATAAACACAAAAATTAAAAACATCATAATTAACCTAATTTTACCTTGGCCGGGGAGATGCAGATTCTACCTCCCTTCCAGTTTTTTTTTTTTTTTCTTTGCATAACTCTGAAACTAAAACTACTTTTGCCATAAAACTTTGTAAATTAGTATAAAATTTATGTAGAAAAATTTTCATTAAAAACATTTGGGTCAACAAGCCCACTACTACTGTCCACATCCATTTTGAGCATCAACTCAATTTTTGGCTCCACTTCTCTGAAACACCAATTGGTGTGAAACTACTTTATTTTAGTAGAAAACTACTGAAAACCACAATTAAAAAGCTCTTTTCTTTCACTTCAAATCACCATTCAAAATTTGACTGAAAAATCATTGAATTTCAATCATTTGTCAATGAAAAACATTGACATCATCAGACTGTCATGAAATCAGATATTGAAATTGGTACCAAAGTGTTTAGAATAGGTTGGTCCATTATGGCACATAGTTTTGTTAGCCTGTCTTAGGTGGTTCCTAAGAAATTGCCCACCCCCACCCCCTTACCAGGACTTTGAATTCAAAAAAGCCCAAGATAAAATAGTCTGACCAAAGGAATCAAAATATCAACTTTTAGTGAAAGGACTTCATACACACATAATTTTATTGAAAATTGTGTTTTGTGGGCTGAATCTACTGTTCACTTAAGGCAGAAAGTATTATGGAGAAATGTACTTTACAGAATGTTTCACAGTTGCTTCAATAAAGTAAAAATTAGAATGAATTAAATCAGACCATTAATATAGAAAGATTGATATCAACTTACATTTCCCAATATTTTCAATGTGAGTGTAATTTTCATCAGTCAACAATTCAATACTACAGTATGTCATAATCTGGTCCCATAATTTCTTTGTAATTGAGAAGACAAGTTCTTTAGTTGGATTGTCTTTCAAAAGTATTTTATCAATTGCTTTTTGATCAATGCAGATTTGTTGAGCAACATCTAACCAATTTGTTGATGCTTCGATAGTTCTACATATATTGCTCAATAAGTCCATTTTCTAAAAAGAAATTGTCTGATATATATCATAATTTCCTAAAAGCAAGAAAGGATTCCTGAAAAACATTACAAAAACATAGCTAACAGTAAAACCCATTTTGATGATTTTTAATAAATCAAAACAGCAGGCAAGCAGCATATATGAACATTTTATATAGACAAAAATAATAAAACCTGGATACAGTGATCTCCTGTATCACACACAACCTTTCACCATTAACCCTATTTGAACAGGGGGTGGTAGATTTCGCCAAAAAGCCTTTTTTTGTTTCTTATGCACAAACTACTTATTGAGACATGATGAAACCTTATGATTTCCAACAAAATTTACTTAAAAACATTTTAGTACCAAAGGTTTTTTAGCGACCACATCCACACTTACCAAGGCAACGACGTTTTGACCTGCAGCAAACTGGATTGTTGGTGCATTTTCAAAATAATTGTATTTCTGGGTTGATATTCTGGGAAAGCGGAATATATGAAAGCCCTTTCGATTAGAAAATGCTTGGCCTTTGCAGCAAATAAGGTTACATCATAAATACAAAAATAGTAAAAATTCATGCTTGATGAAAATTAAAATAAAAAGATTACCTGATTATTTCAATATGTTTACCTAAGTTACGCTAAAGCCAATACGATCTTCCATATTGTATTTTATCACATATCGCAATGGCAGGCTAAATATTCTATTGTAAATTCAATTCATTTTTATGAACTTCTATATTGTTTATTCTTAATATCTGGAATTGAAATAGCATCATACTTAAATACATCATTATTCCTTAAAAATATCTTTGAAAGAGTGTTATTAGAAAGGACCAAAGTTTAATTTGATGTAAACATAAGGATATAACCAAGTCATTACATCAAATACTAGTGGTACAATATATTGACTAATGTCTTACCTAAAGCTTTTCCTTAAGACCTTGGCCTGATGGATTTGCCCATAATAATATTAATGAAGAAGGTTAAGATTAGCATAGAAAAGTAAAACATGGAAACTGAAAAAAGGCTTTTAACAAAAAAATCAACAACAAGCCACAAGAATAAAACTGTCCTAAGAAAAGAAGTTAGTTGAAAGTGTTTCCTAGCATTGACAATTTAAAAGGAAAAGAGCAAAAAAGGACCAATAGAAACACAATTATTAGAATATCGACCAAATATATTATAACTAGCACAAAATAACCAGAAACAATTGAACAAAGGGATCCCAAAACTTCAAAAAGTTAGACAAGTGAGTGCAAGACTGAATATAATCAAGATGTTAAATGAAAGAGAAAAGAATTTTAGATTTTTAATAATATATCATATTAGTTATATATTGTAACATCACAAGAGATTTACAGATGAACTGCATCTCAAATATTGGCTCAGATATGAGAATAGTTGCAACAAAAAGCACATAATAAATCCTGATAAATAATAAATCTTGTTCATTAAAAAATTCTTTTATTCAAAATATATTTACAAAACATAAATATGTGTTATTTTTTAAATAATATTCATAACAAACTGGATTAGGAATTTACTTAAGTATCATTTTGAATATCAGCAAAAGCTTTCGTTTGTTTGGATAAATGAATTTTAAATTTATTTTTTTTCCTTGTTTTTCTTTTAACATCATTCACTTTTCATCTTCAATTGTCACCACACTCAAAGATAAATAAACAAAGAAACAAAATAGCACTAATAAAATAACACTTTAATTTCAAATAAAACTACTTATGCAATTTTTTTTGTAAGAATTTAATGTAATTGGTCTGAAAGGTAAAATTTTCAGCTTAAACTAACCAAAAGTATTTACTAATGAAATTTAATTTAGTAAAATTACTTTATTATTTATTCTTCTATTAAGATATGCAATGTTTGCACACAATACCAATATTATAATACCTGTCATTCAGTTAAGACTTGGGTAGGCTATTAGCTGCAGTCAATGAAGAGTTTATGTACTCAAAAAATTTTAGATAAGGTAAAATTGTAGAAAAGGTAAAATGGTGACAAAATTTATCCAGTTATGGAGCAAACTTTTGTAGTAGTTTGATCACCTTGTTTTTCAAAGAAGTATATAGGAAATATTAACAAGAATTATAGAAGAATATAGGAGAATTATAGCATAACATAAAGAAATTGCCAGAAGTAAAATTCTACTGATTTTTTTCTTAGTTTTATGAAAAAAAGACCAGTCTTAGGTAAAACGTAAATAAATTTAAAAGGAGAATCAATACCAAAACCAAAACAAATATCAATTTCACTAATTTCTTCAATCTTAAGATAAGAATCACAGCCAGACTTAACTTCGAAGAAAGAAAATTTATTCTAAAATATGGCAGGAAGTGTGAAAATGCAGTTCAAGTGCCAAGACAATTTAGGAGGTAACTTCTAATTCTAATTAGATATCGCGTTTACAGGTACTTTTAATGTGTATACATTTTTTTGGGACACCCTGTATGTGTATAACATTGAAATATATATTGTTATATATATCATGATTATATTGTTTTCTTACTCTTTGTAAATATGTTTTAGGTGTTTCTGAGTTCAAAACATATCTATTCTATTCTATTCTATATACATGGGGAGATATTTGTGCTCCCAAGCCAGTATTAAAAGCCATCCGTTGAAACATTCAAAACAAGTTGTTCTTGATTTCTTTTGGACAAAATATTCACTTCATCAAATAAAAATAAATTTCATAGGAATTTAGAATACATCTAACTATGTATAAACATACACAAATTTTTCTTAGGTATTAGAATATTACTTTTCAACCATAAAACTATGAAACATTTTTTAGAAAACCCTTTTTAGCATTCTAGAAATTTTAATGGCCATCTTAAAAAAACAAAGCCATAACCCATCCCGTCTGATGAGGTTAAACTTAAACAAATAGCAAACAGTTTGGCAGTGCAGTTTCAACTTTTCACATAAAAAAATTAAGCAGCATCCTAACAACATATTGAAAGGAATGTTATTTCATTCCTAATACACCCTACAATAAAATTGGGAAAAGATAGTCCAAATATATTCATCTTCATTCTGGTTCAGCATGGAGAATCAACACAAGATAGACGAAATAAAGTTATATTATATAATCAAAACTTCTATTATGGCCATCAATGTAACCATGACGCTTACTTAAAAAATTTGAGATTGAAATAAAAATGTTACAATGTTTTACATGTTCATTAAAATGCTTGGCAAATTGAAATACATTGGGATCCTGTATATAAAATTAATAGCTGTTTATCTACATTTTTATTTCCAAAATGGTCACTATAAAAATAATCACTATTATTAATAGCGTACGGGAAGATTTTTTCACTCAATCTTCTAAAAATAAATTTTGACTTCCTTTTCCATTTTTTGTTCTTTTTATGCTTGAACGTTAAACCAAGGCTTTTTGGATGCACTTTCCAGACAAATATTATCGAAACCAAAATATACAATTGGACAAAACGCAGCTGTTTGGTCACACTTGCTGAAATTAATTTAGTAAAAATTTATTTGATCACAAATTAAAAATTTTCAGGCCTTGATACATTAGTTTATAACATAATTTTGTTCATTATTTTGAGATACTTTATTTTATCATTCGTAATGAACCCCCATGGAAATGCATAACCCCATAAATATTTTTCAAGTGGGATTCCCTGTCAAAGAAAACATTAAAAGTTATTTTCAAACATGCATTTTCATATTCTTTTTAAAAACATAGCAACTTTGAAACAGTGATGTTGTCGATGAATGTGATAAAAATGATAAAAGGTCGATGTTGATTTGTAAAAAGAGAAGAGATTGGCAATGTATGTTATTTGTCATACTCTGTATAATAACTGTACAGATCTGCTCCGATTTTCAAAAGTTTGTATCTGTAATATGTTATCTATGATTTGGTTTTAAATATTATTTTGTTTTGGATTCCAGTTTTACATGCTGTTCTGGGAACTGTAAGCTTTTTGTTTTTAGCAATATGTGACACCATCTTTGTGCAGCCAAGTGCTCAACATTTTTTGTTAAAAGGAGGTGTTTTGGTTCAAGGTAACAAAAGACGGGTAAGTGATTGTAAACACGAGACGTGTGGATGAACTTATTGAACGTAGCGTATATTGTAGAAAAATATAGCGTCTAGTGCCAAGCGTTCAAAGCTATGGTAAAAATACAAATGAACATTAGGTTACCAACGCCTCAAAAAACACAAAATACAATTAATATACTACAATAAACTTACTATTATATCCACGTGTGGGGACTAAGAAATAGACAAGACGGTAAACAAACTTTAACTGGAAACTCAACGTTCTGATGCTTTAACTTGGCGAGTAGTTTGATTATAACTATTTGAGCATAAGACGTTCTTGATGACAAGAGAGAAAGCTTGATGACAAGACAAGACTGATGACTATGAGACGACTTTAGATTTTTAAGACAGGCGATTTGACTGCAAACTTTCTCCAGCATGCTCTCTCTCTATATCTCAAAAAAATCAAAAAATAATATGTTCCGTTATAAAATAAGTGAACCATGAAAATATAATGCGCGGAATTAGTGCAATAATATGACATAACAACAACAGGAGGTCTTTTGTAAATCCTGTTAATTGAATTTTCCATTGTGTTTAATTTTCAGTGACTTTTGAAAGAAAATGAAGCAATCAACAATTTTATGGACTATATTCTCAAATTTTTTCAAGTCAGCTTGCCAAGCTGCTAGAGCAGAATTTAATTTTTTAGAGTAACATGGGCCATACAATTAATTCCTGTTGTGTATTTCCTTTAATATCTCTTAATACATAGAACAAGGAATGCTAATGAATTTCAAATAGCAATGTTTTTTCCATGAGCAGTTAAACTACTGTTTTGAATACTTTTTTGAAGTAATATTTTGTTGTTGGAATAGGAAGGAAGCCAAATACAACAATTTAAGACCAGCTAGCGTCTATCAGATTGATTGATTTATTCTTTCTAGAAGAGATGCCGATGAACACCAGTTTTTATTTCATCTTAATTCGAATTTTTGTTCTGGAGATAATTGATATTAAAAATTTGTCACTCTGGGAATTTCCCTAAAATGTGGAAGAATTTATGATGTGATCTAAAGTATAGAAAAATTGACCCTATCCTTATCTCAAGTTATAACAGTGCTATTGAATTACAAACTTTCATATAGAGAGTAGATGTGTATTACACTTCTTCTGCAATAATGTTTTTGATAAATAAGCTTTGGGTCATTAGTCTCAGGCCCCTTTGAAAATCATGCTGTCCTCAATTTAGAGCTTTTGAAAATATTTTTAATTATTTTTTATTTTTAAAGTTCTTCGAAAGATTCTGAACTCAAAAAAAGAATTCATTTGTTGAAAAGAAGCTTTGTTAGGTAGATATTGAACCTGACCCTAAAGCGAAAAAGGGCCTGGAACTAGTGAAGAAAAAATTATTTTTGAAAAACATTTTGCAATTGCATTTGTACAAATTGTTTATAAATTTCCATGCATGGAATTATATTATGACCTGAGATATTTAACATACATAATTGGGGCATTTTTTTCATACACTTGATGACATCACAAATTTTTGAACTTTTTAGGGAAATTCCCTAAGTGACAAATCTTTAAACCCAAATTAAAGTCTAACTGGGTTAAAATAAAAAGTGATGTTCATAATTTATTCATCCTCATACAGTCAGTTGACTAAACTTCATAAATTTCTGAAATGCTTCACACAATATTGAACTCAATTTTATACCATGATATTCTGGTAGCTATGATGAGGTATGATGGGTAGTGGTCTAGGATTAGAAATTAGGGTTAAGGAATTGTAAAAGTTGATAAACATAGGCCAGATTTTATTTAGACTTTCTTTAGAGCGGATAACTTATTTACAGGAGGAAGTAAGTTAATTTTGATCTTATGAAAATGCTAACACCTGTTTGAGAGATAGTTTTCACGTAATTCCTACAGCCATTCTTGCAACCTAAAAATATCTAATTTTAACACAAGACAATCATGTCACCTTCTGCCAATAAATCTTTGTTAAATTCACCAAAACGAATTTCCAACATCAATTCAGGGGTGGTAATCAAAGATCTGGAATATTTTGAGACTTACAGAAATTAATTGATATACAAAAAAATTAAGTGATGAGAATCATCATTGGTTTGTATCAAGCATCAACTCACTCTATACTATAGGCACACAGATTATTGTATAAAGCTTTCGCAACCATAAAGATCCAAGTGAAGCTATATGCTGTATCTAAAAGACAAACACAAACACCTTGGCTTTAGCTTTGGCTTTGAACAGTCTCGTTGAAGTTTTCTTCAAGTGAGGCTTCAAGCCAATACCTTGGGAGCTTTACTATGGCCAACAAGGGGCTATACACTTTGCCATCATCATCCTTATAATATTCCAGAATAGGGACTCTAAGGGTTAAAAGATAATTGGAGTTGTGGTGGAGCTTTGCAAAAAATGTTACTAGTTCACAGAATAAGACTTACCTAGAGTGCAAAATCTATTAATTCATGAAAAAATCTGCATATAATGTTTAGTGATTTCATGTGGAAAGTAAAATCTTAAAGACTGGTCTAAAGTAGCTACAAATAAATATAAGTCATAAAACATGCAGTAAATAAAATAAAAAATATGCTTTGGACACCAGGAAAAAAACTCCTAATTTAAATATGTTTGTGGCTATATCTGATTGACTTGAGAATTTGATTTAGAACTTAATTTCATTCCAACTAAAAATATGTGGCATGGTAAGTGAAAACAAGAAAACAAATGACATGATACCGTGTGACACGGCTGGTTAATATTTAGAATTATTTGACACGCTCTTGGCACGGTAAAACAATAACACGGTTGTCAATAACACAGTTTTTTCTTGTATCATTTTTAAAAATGTAGAGTAGAAAGTTTAACTTGTCAAATTTAACATGTGTTAACATATGTTGACATATTTGTTTATATAATAATTTAATCTATTTTTTATCTTTGACAATGCCAAATTCTTCTCCGAATGTTTGTTTACAAAACCCTACGTTTACATAACTCACTTAAGCATTTTTTCCTCTCTATTTTTATTTAAATAACAGGTGTAATTAAATTGTTATTGATATGCACATTTTTATAAAATAATACAAAAAAACGTTTGAGAGAACATAAACATGAAGAGAATAATTTCTTTTGAATTATCTACTCATCTCTCTTTTGGAAGTTTTATGGTTTTGCAAAGTTATTTTTGACGTACTTTGAAGCAAAGTTTTTTTTCGTTATTTTGAGTTTGTAACGAGTTTTCGACAATTTTGACGGACTTTGATGCAAAGTTATTTTCGTTGTTTTGAGTTTGTACTGCGTTTTTGACGGCGTAACGTTTTTGACGATTTTGACAGACTTTGAAGCAAAGTTATTTTCGTTGTTTTGAGTTTGTAAAGCGTTTTTGACGACTTTGATGGACTTTGAAGCAAAATTATTTTTGTTGTTTTGAGTTTGTACTGCGTTTTTGACGGTGTAACACGTTTTTGACGATTTTGACAGACTTTGAAGCAAAGTTATTTTCGTTACTTCTAGTTTGTAATGCTTTTTTGACGATTTTGACGGACATTGAAGCAAAGCTATTTCTGTTATTTTGAGTTCTTGATGCATTTTTAAGAATTTTGATGGACTTTGAAAGAAAATTTTTTTTGTTATTTTGAGTTTGTGATGCGTTTTTAAGAATTTTGACAGACTCTGAAACAAAGTTTTTCCGGTCATTTCGAGTTCGTGACTCGTTATCCACAATTTTGAAGGACTTTGAAGCGAAGCTTTTTTTGGTTATTTTGAGTTTGTGACGCGCAGTTAACAATTTTGACGGACTTTGAACCAAAGTGTTTTTTCTTTATTTTCAGTTCGTGACGCTTTTTCAGCTGTTTTTGCAGACATTTAAGCAATTTTCATTACTTTTTGAGTTCATAACGCATGTTCAACTGTTTTTACTGACTTAGTTTCTGACTTTGTTTTTCTGACGTTATTTCAAAGTTCCTATTTTGAAGATTCTCACTTTTTTCTAATAACATTAGATACCGGGATTAAACAGAGCTGGGTACTGTAACAATATAGTATTTTTGTGTTTTTTTCAGGGTTAAAATTTTTTCTATGGAAAATTTTTACAACATATCAAATAGCCTGGCATAGCCAAGCTGTTTTTCTTCCACAACAGTGCATTTAAGAACAACGGTCTCTATCTTGTTGTCACTTTTTGAATTGAATGTCAAACGTATGTTCTCAATAAAGAGAAAGAGTTTAGCTGCGCGAGACTACATACCAAACCGACCTTTAACTAATTTAGATTTTTTTCACAAAACTTCCAGAGTGTTGCTATAAGATTTGCAATGCAATAAAATCTGTGATCTCGAATTGTTGAACAGTTCGAAAAAAATTCTTTGATTTTTTTTCCAAAATGAAGATCGAGCGAATGAAAAAAGTTGGTGAAATATACAAAACCTGAACTATACTGACAAATGCGCATACTGATCCTGGATAATTTAGAGGTTAGTTCTTTACAAATATTCTTCCCAATTTAGCTTGAT
>JANSTP010265304.1:0-10896 GCA_025330745.1 Cladonema radiatum | reverse complement strand
ATCGGGGGCAAAGAAAAAAATACACGAAGAGGCAGGCATATCTATAAAATCTATTACTGAAAAGGCGAGTAGACGCATTGTGGAATACGCCTTTGAATACGCAAAAATGCATGGAAGAAAAAAGGTAACCGCAGTAACGAAATCCAACATCATGAAATTCTCAGATGGTATCTTCATGCGTGTTGCACAAGAGACAGCTGAAAAATACCCCGAGATACAATACGAGCATGTGTTAATAGACGCACTGTGTATGAAACTAGTCCAAGGGTTTGAATTTGACGTGTTGGTACTACCAAATTTGTACGGCGACATAGTCTCTGACCTTGGGGCAGGGCTTATAGGCGGGCTAGGGCTAGCACCGGGAGCCAACATTGGAAATAAGGCCACAGTCTACGAAGCGACTCACGGAGCAGCCCCCGAGTTTGCAGGTAAAGACATGCTCAACCCAGCGGCCATGTTGCTCAGTGCCACCATGATGCTACGCGATTTGAAGGAAACGGAGACAGCACAGCGCATAGAACATGCCTTGTGTGAAGTGATGAGAGAAGGTACACATGTTACCTTTGACTTGCTGCCAAAGGAAAAGCAGAATAAAGCGGTGAGTACCACAGAAATGATCAATGCAATAATAGAAAAATTGTAATAGTAACACATCTTAAAGGAAGAACAATCATGAATGAACTTAGAAAACTTTTTCACAACGAAATACAATATCTTCAAAAAGACATAAAGAAATTACTAGAGGAAAAGGGCGATGTAGAACTAGGGAACGTTTCTATTATGCACCTGTTTCGTGGATTAAGAGGGCTGCCCCTTGCCTATACACCTACCTCCTTTGTAAGTCCCGATCAAGGCGTCTTTTACCGCGGAAAACCAATTATGGAAGTGCATAATTTGCTCCCGCGACATGGCAATGCGACCCAACCATCTGTCGAAGCCTTGTTTTCATACTTACTTACTGGCAAAGTTCCTACAAGTGAAGAAGTAGAAACACTGCGCACGGCATTGCATGCCATTGCTCATGTTCCACACAATGCCTTTAACGTAATCGACGCACTCCCTAAACGCAGTCGTCCTATGACTCGTTTTTGTATAGGTGTACTTGCGTGTACTCCTTCGGCAATATTTCAAGACCAGTACGACAAGGGTATTTCAAAGTCCGATCATTGGGAACACGCATTTACGGATGCTATAAACTTACTTGCAAAGTTGCCTTTTATTGCGTCCTATGTGTACACAAAATACTGCAAAAACACAGACTACAGAGACCCTGAGCACACTTTGGATTGGGGGGGCAATCTCGCACATATGATGGGATACGATGAGGCCGACACACAAGACCTTATCCGCCTTTACTTGTTCACGCATGCAGAACATGGAGCTACAAACGTGTCAGCCCATACCGCTAGACTTGTAAGTTCTTCTTTGGCAAATGTTTTTTACACTTACACCGCAAGTATGCTAGGACTCTCGGGCCCTCTGCATGGGCATGCAAATGAACAAACTGTCAAATGGCTTTTAACACTTATAGACAAAGCTCATACCGATAACATAGACGCAACAAATCCTGAATTTTTACAAAATTACGTCATACAATGTCTTAACAATAATCAAGTTATTCCGGGCTATGGGCATGCCGCACTGCGCGTTCAAGACCCACGTTTTACCATGTTCTATAATTTGGTGGAGCAACAAGGCATTTCATCTGAAATAGTAGAAGTAGTCCGACGCTTACACAAAATAGTGCCAAAGATACTACAAGAACGCGGAAAAGCCGCAAACATCAACCCAAACATAGATGCAATTACAGGCTCGGTGCTGAGAACCAAAGGCATTGTAGAACACAATTTCTACACTGTTTTCTTCGGCATATCTCGCTTAATTGGCGTTGCTGCACAATATATAATAGACAGGGCACTCCAAATGCCCCTTGAAAGACCTTCAACCTTGAGCAACGATATCTTTAACCTCTAACTATTTATCCCTAGCTGCAATGTATCACGTACGTGAAACACTGCAGCTAGATATATCCACCCGCAGTGTGAGCGCACAATACGCAACAAACCGTACAGCTAGCACCACATCTGAAGAAACCCCTTACCACTGCGAAGCCAAGTTACGCCTGCGCGCGCGGAACGCGCAAATATGCACGCACTTTTAGACGAAATATTTATAAAAAATTCGCTTATGTTTTTTTCACATTATGTCGATGCAATTATGTATAGGGGTATGTAAAAATATTCGCGACTTATAGGTGAGGAGATTATATGAAGCACAAAAGCAAATTTCATATCTTAGATAAATTACTAACAAGAAAAACTCAAGGCACTCGGATGTTTCTTATCTCGTTATTTCTAGCCTCTTTGAGTACTGCTGCATTTGCACAGAAAAATACTTCGTCTGTAGCGTGGAATACCAGTTTCTCTGCCGCCCAAACCCTCGCGCAAAGTATCAATAGACCCTTATTTATCTTCTTTGAAGACACACCAACAAATGCAATAACCTTAAGTTTACTTCAGCACACTTTCACCAATCCTGAAGTTGTGAGTATTGTAAATGAACGCTTTGTTCCGCTGCGTATAAAAAATAATCCACAGTTAGTAACAACCTTCAACGTTATTCGACACCCCACAATTATCATAGCAGACTCAAGAGGACAAAAAATCATCAACAGCCTCTCGGGCATAATGTCTACTCAGCACGTACTCGACTTGTTGAACACAAACGTAAATACTTCTACTACCGCTAGCAGGCCCATAAGTTCTACACAAATAGATACCATTATACAAAATCAATTACCTTCGCAACAAACACAATTTTCTGAGCAACCTCAATCCACGGAACAATCACAACTTGTCGATCAACCGCAATTTCACGATGCAGAACGCACCACATCGATACAACCTCGAGAGTTGGCATATTACTACACCGGCGGCAGTTTCATACAAATAGACGGCGAACGCTGGATTCACAAAACTCCGTTTTATACTGTGAATTACAAAATATTTTCAGACAGCAAGTTCTTTTATTACCTAGAAAGCGAGGACAAAGAAACATTTGTAGCCGTACCTAAAAGTCAAAATAATAGTTTGTGGATATGGGAATCAAATGTATGGCGACGCATATCACGAGAAGATGTGCGATGATACGCACAATTCTTAGCTAAAAACTATGTTTAGACTGCTAATAAGTTAAGTATTACAATACATTCGAGAATGCCGCATGCACCCCATGACAAATGAACTCGATGTCCATATATTTACAAAACCCTTGCCAATTCATAGCGCATTAGCAATAGAACAAGCACTCTTTGATAATTATTTAAACACTCGTACTACAGAATTAACACACAAAAAAACCTACACCCTACTTTTTTGGAAATCAAAAAAGGCAGCCGTCATAGGGCGTAATCAAAACCCATGGAAAGAATGTAACTGTGCATTTTTACAAGAAAACGCTATAGAACTTGCCAGAAGAGATTCCGGCGGGGGCGCAGTATTTCACGATGAAGGCAATTTAAACATATCGGTATTTTCGCCAATGGCGCAACAGGGAAAAAATCGCGTACATGCAAATTTAAAAATACTCATGCAGGCTCTCAAATCATCGCATAACATACAATCTTGTATAAGCAAGAATAACGACGTACTTGTAGAAGAAAAAAAAATAACAGGTTCGGCAATGCGAGTTGTAAAAACATCGCTCTTGCATCACTTTACAGTGTTACTAAATTCCGACCTTTCGCTACTACGAAAGGCATTACGCCCCATAAATCACTTCACAATAGAAACAAAATCCGTAACATCTCGACCACATTCGGTTACAAACATTCACTGCGCCACAAATCTCATCATAGAGGCCTATATTCACCATTTTGAAAAAGCAATAAAGACGCAGGCGCATGTACGATGGTACAAAAATATTGCACATGAATTCCACGCACACGAAAAAAAAACACTGGCCGAGACACGCCTTTTAAGCAATTTGTGGATATTTAACAGAACACCCATGTTTGAAGTACATGTACCCCTACAGGGAATAGTACACACCGCGGTATTCTCAGAGGGTATGCTCCGTGAACTTCAATACAGTTTTCAAGGCATAACACCTTACACAGAAATACACATGGACCCCTTATCACTCAAAATAGCCTCAGAAAATAGACAAGAAAATGCACTTATACGCCGCATAGTAACAGCACTCCACAATTCCTATTACAAAAACGTGAACATAGAAATGCAGTAATTATCAATAGAGCGAAAACATCGCAGCACCGTCATTGTTTACAGATATCACAGCGTAATCATCGCCGTGTGGGTTTAAAAACATCCAAAGCCCCATTGGTATTTCAGCACTCTTCTGCATGAAAGCAAACGCGTCATCGCTTACCGATATCCACGAACGCAACCACACTTGTGCTTTCTTAGGAACCTGCACCTTAAAAACCTTTTGCGCTTTAATACTGTATCGGCTAAGGCTATTACGAGCCACGGATTGAAAAAACATCTCTCTATTGACAACGATAGGTGATGTCCCCATTGCTCTTAAGAGCCTGCGTACATTGAGCACCCGAGTATTCCCCCCATGTCGATGAAACAACAAAACAAACCTTGCAACCCGTGCCGGCAAGCCATAATCAAGACGCACAGCTGCAATATCAGTTCTGTTATACGGATACACCGCACCAGAGGCAAGTGGACAACCGGCATTTCCGTATGTTTCAAGAGAAAATCTCTTGTCTACAATCACGCAAGAAAGAATAGGCAAGGAACCTCCCTTATAGACCCTCAGTTGTTTATAACGCGTTGTGAGTCCCTCCTCTACAACAACCTGCTGTGCGTCTTTAGAAATATAATAAATGACACGCTTTGTAAAACCACGCCATTGTTTTTCATGAAGAATTGACGGAAATTCTACGGTTAAAGGCTGCTGAGAAACACGCGAAAATTCGCATGCACCAATGCTCATGATAATACAAACAACATAAAACTCACACTGCAGCGTTTTCACATAAATCTATACAGGGAGCAGAAACATTTCACTTGAATTAGGTAGCCGTAGTATCTCGACTGTATAAACCTATGATATGAGTTTCAGTAGCACACTGAGACAACTCTTGAAGTCCCTTGTAAATATCTCCCATACCGGAGGAGTTATCTAGCTCAACAAAAAATTGATAAGACCACGGTTTCCCAACTATGGGACGCGATTCTATTTTGTGCAAGTTGATACCGTTATTTCGGAAAAACTGCAAACACTCAAGTAATGCGCCGGGCCTATCGGGAGTAGAAAAAATCACAAACCCAACATTTACATTCTGATATTGAATCTCTCGAGAGAGGTCTAAAGGTTCACTCGTTTTCTTTATAATCGCAAATCGAGTAAAATTCTTATCGCTATTTTCTATGTTCGGCTTTACAATATCCAATTCATATATAGCCGCAGCACGCGCCGAAGCAACGGCAGCAAACTGCTTATCTTGCGCACGCGCGACATGTGCAACCGCGGCAGCCGTATCCATGAAAGGAACTAAAGTCCATTCATACTGAGCAAGAAAATTACTGCATTGCCCCAACCCGGGCAACTGAGAATACACCGTAGTAATATCAGAAAGACTTACGCCATGTAAGCCTATTAACGCATGTTCTATCTTCAAAGTAACTTCTCCCACTACAGAAAGCCGAGGATATTCAATAAATCTATCAAAACATTCTGTAATGGTTCCTATAATAGAATTTTCTATTGGCACTATGCCATAAGCGCACAAGCCATTTTCCACAGCATCAAAAGTCGCCGTAAAACTCGAAAACGCCTTGGGCTTAGAACGCTCACTAAAAAATTTTATAAGTGCTTCTTCGCTAAACGAACCCTCACTCCCTTGAAATGCAACTGATACATTTTGGTACATATGCTACACTACAACTCTGAATTTGAAAATTCTGAAACTACCACACTTGCAAAACGCTTACGAACATAGTAATCAAATTCACGATTAAGATTTTCTAAATAGGCAAAGACCTTCTCTCTATGCTTTTGTGTAACATCAGGAATAATACCACGCAAGGGCCGGCTAGGTCCTGCGTTATAAATAGCTAGCGCAATTTTAGGGTCAGGATCCAAACTAAAGGCGTATTTTAAATAACCAATACCTGCTTTGACGTTTGTATCGAGATTGAAAAAGTCCTCTCGTTTCATGTAACGGAATGTTTTGGTATTGAGCTGGAATAGACCCAAATCACGCGATGCATCTTTATTTACATTCGCAACGGTGGGACGAAAACTACTTTCGACAAATGCCAAAGAAAAGACTATACCTATGGGGACATTTTCATTATCGGCATGAAACAAAATCGTATTTGCAATCACCTCAGAACCCGTCTTTACAATGAAAAAATCCCGTACCAATTCACGAGTAATTCTCTCATTATATAAACTCGTTATGGGATCAGGAGAATACTTCAAATATGCATCTACTAGCTCAAACAAGGGTTGATAAGGCACTGCAGCATACATGGAATGCGATGATGCAGGACGTAACATATATGTACTGGAGCCAAATACATTCTGTTCAATATCCATAGCAATACTCATACGCAGAGACATGAGCAAGAATGCACCAAGCATGAGTAATGTATTGTTTGTAAAAAAAGACGAAACTCTCATCACACCTCACTACCAAAAAGTATAGTAAAAAACTACGCTAAAAATACCCTTACACGCTTCAAATAACCATATCCTTCGCTTTCGGTATCAAGCCCATCAATAGTCCGAATCACTTGATGTATTTGCCTTCTATCATAAGGGCTAAAATTATCAAATAAATACGATTTACCCGATTGTAGCACATATTCCGCCTTTTTCTTTGCCATATCCCTAATCCACGCGGTACGTTTCTTCCTATATCGGCTTATATCAACAATGACCCAACCTTTCAAAAATTCAATTTTATTCTGCAACATGGCGTTCATTAAAATTTGTAAGGCCTCTATATTTTTTCCAAATCTACCTATGAGCAAGTTTTGATCTTTCTCATCTTCAATATCTATTTCCACCAAAGCACCATTACACATGTCTATACCCTTCACCGTAATACCGAGTGCCTTCGCTATAGTACCTACAAATTCTTCAATCGCATCTTTTATTTCATCAGTGAGCACTAGCTCATTATTCACCGCAGTTTCATTCAATGCTACATTTTCATAACCTGAATCTTCTACAACAAGCTCTTCGCTATCTTCATCGCTATTTGGAAACCCCGAAACACTTGCCCGTATGATTACCTTGCCTTGTAATCCAAAAATACTCCCCTTGCTGCGCTTAATCACCTCAACATCTATAACCTCAGGACTTACTCCAAATTCCTGTACCGCACGTTCTACAGCTTCTTGCTCCGTACGCCCTTGAAAAACTTTTTCCATACTACTTTCCTCCTGCGTATCTATATTTTAATCACACGACAATCCATCATTTGCGTTTCCTTGCAATCTTAGTTTGCTCATTAGCATAGGCTTGTAATTTTTGCATAAAAGTTTTTTTATTTTTACCATTTTTACGCCCTTTCATAGAAGTTCGCTTTGCCTCTACTGCAGCATTTTTAGCATCCACTGCAATAGTTTCCGCAGCTTTCTTCCTATCTATCATGGTAATAACCGTAAAAATATTTGAAATTATCCAATATAAAATAAGCCCCGAAGGAGAATTATACAAAGCAAAAAATATAATACACGGAAACCCATAAGAAAGAAGCATCATCATACTCTTTCCCCCCATGGGTGACGCAGAACCCGCCTGTGATTGCTGCTTTGTCAAAATAAGGCTAGAGAAAAATTGCGTACACAACATAATTATTGGCAATACATTAAATTCCTTCCACCCTAAAACAGGCACAACAAAATTTCCAAACGCAAATAACCTATCAGGCTCTGATAAATCACGTATCCACCCAAAAAACGGCTGTCTCCACAAATCAAAATTTTCGTATATCACACGATACATTGCGAGAAAGAAGGGAATTTGTATCATCATGCCAAACATAGAACTAAAAGGGGAAAAATGTTCGCGCTTGTACATAGCCATTATTTCTTGATTTTGCCGCATGGGATCATCGGGAAAGCGATCTTTTATCTGCTTGAGCTTTGGTCCAAGTGCCTTCATTTTCTCGGCATTCTTCTTGCTTTTTCGCAAAATAGGCAAGGTAGCAAAACGCACCAACAGCGTAAGAAATATAATAGCAACGCCATAATTAGGAATAAACGTATACAAAAGCCGTAAAAGCCACGTCAACAAGCGCTCTAAAGCACCCAAAAGACGGCGCGGCTTTATTTTATCAAAACGTGCATTCGATATTCCAAAGGTGTTTGCATCCGCCTCATTATAGCGTGCAAGTGCTGCAGAATCTCCGCTAGGCCCCACATAAATTCTAAATACGTCCTCTATAGCCGAACTCTGTATTGAAGCGCGAGCATAGGCCAATTGTCCACCAGAAACCAAGCCCTGCACGGGATACGCCGAGAATGTGGTCGTATACTGTGCCGTATTTGTAAGCACTAAAAGCGAAAAGTAGCGCCCAGAAATACCCGACCACTGATATTGATTATTTTGTACGGATTTTCTTCCGGATTTGAGGTTGATGTTTTTCGTCTTATTACCCAAGAGTGTAACAAACCAACGTCTTCCCGTCCTTGTGTTTTTCTTCAAGCCTGTAATTTCATCCACAGGCCCAAGTTGCGGACCAAAGGTAAGCGTGTAAGCAGATTCACCTAGATTAAGTACTTCGTTTTTCTCGTTTTGAATAGAAACTAAAAGCTCAAAAACGTCCTCTCCATTTTTAAATACATACGTTTTACGCATCGTAAAGGCTTGCCCATCTTGGGTTACAAAGTCCTTGGAAAAAACCACTGTATCTGCGTCAGGCCTTGTAACATCGAAAAAAACATCGTCGATATTTTCTAACGCATTCCCTGACTTTTCAATATCCTGATACGCAGTAGAGAGTAAAACCCGAAAGGCATTATTCTTCTCAGACGGGGGTAATAAATCCACCGCCTCCTGTTTGCCATTTATAGTACGCATGCGTGTAAGAGATTTTATCGCCGCGTTTTTATTTGAAAGCGTTATCGAAAAAACATCCGTCTCAATAGAAATTGTTTCTTCATCTAAAACAGCATCGGTATCAGCAACCCTAACAAAGGGTTCAGACGCACTTTCTCCGCCTGCAGAAAGTGCCACATCAGCAACAGGCGTAGGAGGAAAAAATCGCGCTTGTATGTAAAAGCTAAGCGAAACAATGAGAAAAGAAAGAAAAATAGCATAAAATGTGTTTTTGTTCATGATTTAATTATACTTTAGTCACTTTACAACCTTACTCTTTAATACGTACTAGCAAGGACTCATACGCTGCCTTCAACTCATCAAACGATGAACCAGATATGCGTATAATTATAGCCATATCACATGAGTGAACGTATTTGCTTGTAATGGCCGCAATAACCTTCATTCTCCTAATTTGTTTATTCCGCATTGGTTTGTGCGCTAGTTTTTTTGACATAGCAAACACAACACGAACACCCTCCCTTGGGCATGGGCATATTTTTATACGTAATATTTTATTTGAGAGCGTTTTCTTGCTAGAAAACACCTTCTTTATATCATTGCTGTTCTTTAATATGCTATATGACAAATCACGCCATCAACATGCAACCAAAACTAGTATGGTTTCTTCTCGTCAGAAACAGTCAATTTCGTTCTACCCTTATATCGCCTACGCTTTAAAACAAGTCTTCCACCCTTAGTTTTCATACGTGCACGAAACCCAAACTTACGCGTGCGTTTTACTCTACTCGGTTGATATGTCTTTTTCATATATTGCTACTAAAATAGCACAAGAATACAAGCATGTCAAGATTACTGCCAATAGTAAACGGTGGATTCAAGGAGCAAGTGCAACAGAAAAGCATTGAGCCGGGGTTCGGAAACCAAGACATTTCCTGGGGCGATTGTTTAATAAGTGTTGTACGTGAGCAATCTCACTGCCATTGTCATAGGTCAAAGATTTTCTCATATGCTCAGGCGTAGCACGGAATAAAAATAACAAGGCATACTTCATCGTATGGGCAGTTTTGTTGGGGATTTTGTGGAGCCACAGATGGCGAGTACGTTTTTCTAACACAACAAGTATGGTCGCTTTTGAGGAAGACCCGACAAGGTCGATTTCGTAATGTCCGTATTCATCCGTTAGAGCTGCTCGTTCTGAGAGTGGTGTTTTCCCAGTATTGCGAATTTTTTTGATGTTTTCGTGTCTTTTTTTCTCCGTTTCTTATGTTTTTTGCGTAAATACGGAATAAGGTCAGGGCGCTCCTTGTAAATATAGTGATAGATAGCTTCATGACTACAGTATTCTTGTGCTTCACTACGCTTGAGCACCCCTGCTATTTGCTGGGGCGAGAGTCCTGCTTGTACTTGTTCTTCGACAAGGGTTCGCAGTGCCTGAGATTTCAATCGTTCTCTCGTATATGCTGTTTTTCGGCGTTGTTCATATAATCGCTGGGCATGCACATGGCTATAAGTTCCTTATTTTGCATTGCGGTGCAATTCTCGGCTTATTGTCGATACACTACGCCCAAGTCTTCACGCTATTATCCGTAGCGACCTTCCTGCTACGTATCTCATGTATTCTATGTGCCTCCGTTCTGCACAGCTAAGATGCGTGTATGACGATGCCTGTTTTGATATAGTATCCATACAGGGACTCCTTCATTGATTTTTTTTCTTATTTATCAATCGTACAGGATGTCCCTTTTTTTATTTCTTCTTTCTTACTCCCTCTGTGTTGCACGCAGCAGTTGAATCCACAATTATATAATATGTATATGATGTATCACAATAAAAAATTCATGC
>JANSTP010265293.1:0-10897 GCA_025330745.1 Cladonema radiatum | reverse complement strand
TATCTTGGTTTTGAAGCATGAAAATCTTTTTCAAATCTTTTCTGATTCCCTCTTTAAAGCAAATTTTCATCGATCCGTTCATGTCAACAAAAGCAAAATGGAAATGGTTTGAAACTGAAAGGGTTTCTGTTGCATCTTCAATGATCTTCACTTGGCCACTTTTGATCACTTTCTGTCTTTTGTAAAGCTTTTGCGGGTAAGTGTGTTCATTAAAACGAACGATAATTTTCTTGTTTCCATTCCCGTCTGGTTTTCTGATGAAATAGCATTTGTCATATTTTCTCATAAAATTGTCAGGTTTAAAATCTTGCATGTTTTTACTGAGAGATTCAACTACTTTTTCTTTTATCTGCTCTTCATCTTCTTCTCCATTATTGATATTTATTCCCCCTAACACTATGCAAGATTGACAACCGTATTGCTTGAGGTTATCGTGTTGTTCAACAAGACATGAGTTGACATTTGAGGTTAGCTCAACAAGACTAGCACTCTTTTCCAGTTCCTCTTCCAAAGATGTGACACGTCTTTTTAAATTTTCAATCTCCATACAGTATATATTCTTTCGTTCTTCCGTTTTCTTTAACCCCATCATTTCCAGCAGAAGCTCGTTTAACTCTTTTTCATAGTCTGTTGGCAAAGGATGTGCTTCCACAACGGCCATTGCTTTCACATCGTTATCATCCTTTCGGGCAGGCAAAGCAGGCAATGAGTTAGATGAATTTTTCTTTCCTGTTGATTTCCCTGTTGTTTTATTGATATTGTTAAATATATGAAGTTGTTTGCAATTGAATTGGTTGTTCTATCTTAAAAGTTTTAAATATCTCTTAAAAATATAGCTGTCAATTTAAGCTGATGCTGTTAGCTGTGATGACAGTGCATTGACTAGTGATGACAAATCAAGCAGAGATTTTAAGGGCCTAAGGCCTTAAGTCCAAAATATTTTAACAAATTTTTAACAGAACGGCCTATGCCCCACAATTTTTGAGGCTCATGACTGGCTACTCGAAAAACTATTAAGCCTATTCTTATTACATTTTTCAATAACATGTTTAAAAATATCATAAATTGCATTAGCTAAAATGGACTTAGGCCTTATGTCCTTACTCTAACAAGAATCCTGAAGTCACAAATTAAAACATGTTTAGTACTAAAAAGGCCTAAGTCCAAACAGGAAAATAAAATTGAAGAAATATAAGATATGCACAACGATAAGTCATAGGAGTATAAACATTAGACTTATTTAAATTTCAGTCAGAAACAATCTTCTGATAGGCAAAGTAGAATAAGTAAAACAGTTTTTCCTAATTTACTTAAAATAGGAGAAATGGACTTAGATCTTAGAGGCCTAGAGAAGAGATCTAGATTAAATAGCTATTTAATTCTAGCTAAGGCTGTTGGGCTTGTTGGACTTAGGCCTCGCTTTTTTTCTAAGGCAGCGAACGCATATTCTTCACTTGCCCCCCTCCCCTAAATCTATGGGCTTGTAAACAATAAACCGGTTTTAAAAGACAGCTAAAGGATTATTGAGGTAAAAAAATATAGCTATAAACTATGCACCAAATTATGCATCGGAAATAGTTTCCCATCTGTATATCAAGCCGAACTGTTTCTGGCAAAGCCATCTCTTTCATCATGCACGTGTCTTCTTTTTGTAATGCATCAGCTTGTTGAGAAAAAGCACGGAGAAAGACAACTGACAAGTAGATCAACTATAAAGCCTTTACAAATGCCACGTTCAGATTTTTTGCCAAATTCTCGGAATTCGATGTGGTAATGTGAAACCATAAACAAACCCAGTCTTTTTAAATTAGAGCCCAATCTCTCTATTTCATTTGTTACCAGTGTAAATTCTTAGAAATTATTTAGCGACCTCGTTACCAGGCAATATTTTCACACCACTGTGTTTTTCATGTAAATATGATAGATAGCAAATTAAACTTTAAAAAAATGTATAGAGTAAAATCTCGATACCACGAACCCCTAATATAACAAACTCTTGAAATTACGAACTAAATTTTATGCGTCTCTTCGGAGACAATCATTTGGATATTCTCATTCGATATATAACGATCTTCCGGTTTTTAACGAACAGTTTTAAGTGTCCCGTGGGGGTTCTTTAGGTTATATCGACAGTTCACTGTAATTTAATGGGTGCTTCTTTGAAAATATGAGAAATCATGAGATAATAAAATGGATTAAAAATATGACTAATGAAAATTGAAGTAACACTGATATGATTTGATATATATTTCGTATAACGACATATATAACAAAAAAAAGACCGTAATGGTCTTGCAATTGGACCCTACTTCGCCCCCTGACTGATTCGATTTGTAAGGTTAATAAAATGAACTTTGTTTAGTTAAAAGATGGTTTTCATTTTACTTTGTTCAGCTCTTGATATAACCTATTACACAATTTGAAGGCTGCATCCAACTGCTGGAAAAAGAGGAGTGCCAGTGATATTTATAGTAGTGTCTGAAAAAGGGTCTGGGACGGAGTTACACATCAGCTAAGATGCCAGCACTCCTAGCTATAAGAAGGAAATGCAGCTGGGTGAGTGAGGTCAAGCAAAGTGAGACAAACTTTCCAAAATGGCTACAAGTAAACAAAATGGCTGATAGACCTCACTCAGGAAGGGAGTTAGATTCTGTCACAGGTTTATATTTATTCAGTTCTATGGTGATCATCTATTTCTCACAATCGCCCCCGCATGAAGAAAGATAACTCCGATTATCTTCAAAACGTAACATCACCGACCTAGACCTTGTTCGTACCTCGTGACCACTCACTTGTATTTTACGCAAATTCAACGAACAGCCGCACATATCATCACCGTTATCGTCCCTGATAAGTCATACACGAAGCACATCGTTAATGACGTAGATCCAATCATCCAACCCATTCGAATTAGATGAATCACCCCTCGCGTACTGACGTCATTGCCATAGTGATATTATACGAACATGCGAACCGTTTAGATAAACAGGTCCAGTGAGTGCATTCCATCAATCGCCAAGCGTATAATAAAACAGAAACATTATTAGCATTATTATTATTATTATTATTATTTTTTTTAATTTTGTATTTTTTTTATAAAAGACACATTTGGAAATTACTGAACTACATTCATTTTAGAGGGATTCGTTTCGAGGGACTATTTACAGGTTTCGTAAGCGTTTCGATCTCCGTAAAGGAGTCGCTATTTCGTCCTCTGTTTCGCTACTACTATTGGTGGTAGGTGAGTTCGATGTGTCAACAAGGTAGACGTTAGATACTATCATCAATCAGGAGGTTTGAATTTTTTAGATTTTTAAAGAACGTCTTGTTACTAAATGGTCGGATTGGCCATCATACTAAAACCCTCTATCGCGAATTTATTTTCTCGACCAGACCATTTGTAAGATACAAAATTTTGAAACTTAAAAACACACTAAACCCCAGAAAATTGTACTTCTTTTCAATTTAAAGAACGAAATATGACTAGAAAATATCTTTTCTCAGAAATTGGCGTGGAAATGGTCCCCCCTAAAATTTTGCTGATCAAAATTACTAACTTTTTAGTTCGATCGACAACACGCAAAAAACAAAAATCCTTGTTCCGTAAAATTTTATTTTCGAAGAAACCTCCGGATTGATGATAGTACTTAATGTTTTTCTGTCAACAAAGGAACGGGTAATTGAATTTTCTTGGGCTGATTCGGTTGATAAGTTTCTCTTTCCCCCTCCCCCTCCTCTTCTGAAGCATTGATCGAATCATTTTTCTGTTGTTTAAAACGACACTTAACAATAAATAACTCGTCGTCACTCGAACTCGATACGTCAAACAAGGGGTTGTAAATTTTACTTTCGGATTTTTGTGTTTTCGAATTTTTTTGTAATTTTGTAATTTTTTTGTCATTTTCAACTTTTATGGTTTTGTTTGGTTGTAACGGAAAATCATTGCAGAGGGTAATATTGTTCCGGTGTACTTTTTTCACTGGTTTAATGGTAAACACGGGTAAATCCTCTTTTTTATCGATAACTTCATAAAGTTCGTTTTCCCAATAGTTTGTTAATTTCCCCGTACCACCTTTTTCTTTAAAATTTCGCAAAAGCACCCTATCGTATCATATCTTTTCCATGAATTCTACGGTTGTAATACTTTTCGTTATAGGATTTATTTTCACTTGAACACTTTCCTGCAATTTTGAAAACTTTTTTCATTGACGTTTTCCAAATATTTACAAAATTTTCATATGTTATGTTTTTCAACGACGAATGTTCTGACTCGAGGGAAAAAATTAAGTCGATGGTTAAACACGGTGTGCGACCGAACATCAAAAAAACCGGTGAAAATCCTATCGATTTGTTAAGTGTACAATTAAAAGCAAATGCTAATTTCGAAAGATGTGATTTCCAATCGTTCCTCTCGTTTTTTTCAAGCGTTTTCAACATGTTTTTAATCGTTCTGTTCATACGAACTAGAGTTCCGTGATAAATAATCGGCGTAAATATTTTTCTTCCCAATCCTATATTTAATTGCCAAATTGAAATCCGCTAATTCCGAAACCCAGCGAAACCCCGTAGCATTTAGTTTGGCAGTAGCCACTCTTAAGTAGCAGTAATGAAGCATCCTTCAGAGTCTAGGTCTGATTTCCAAGATGGTTCCGTAAAAATTCCAAAGCTGAGCGTATAAGCTCCGTCACGTGTCTACGATAATTTCCCGAAGGAAAGACATTGTCTCACAAGACGACCGGGTCGGTTATGAACTGGAGCATAAGGTTCTAAATGCAATGCGCTGCCACTGCCGCATGTCTGTTTACTCTTATTGACCCCTCCCCCTCCCATCGAAATTAGTAGAACAGAAAAAATACATTTAACCCTATTTCAACTGGCGGGGTGCACTCTCCTCATTTAATTTTTTTGTACAACTTATAAGCTTAAAAAGATTTTAAATTTTTAAATTTTAAAAACATTTATCTGGGAATATTTTTGTCCAAAAAGTTTCGTGACAACGCCTACTTTTGCCATGGCAACACCCGATTAAGGCCCTGTGGGTCAATTTTTTAGGGTCATTTTTAGGCAAAATTCGTATTTTCAGCCTAAAACTTCTGTAACATGAAATGATTACAAAGAACTTAAGTTTAGTAGAAAATTTTTATGAGGTAATACTCAGAAACCTAACCAAACTTTGCAGAAAAATTTCTCAAAAGTATACCAGATCATATCCTTTAGCTTATGGTACTGTGGATACGCATCAATAAACTTCTTGTGTTTGGTCATCTATTATCATGAGCTCCCTCCGACCTTCTAATATTCACTGTGTTAGGTCTTAATTCAAAGTCGAGCTAGTAACGTAATTTATCCAATAAACGACACTCATATTGTGTGCTAGACGCGTTTGGCAATGGCTTTATGACGATCCAAAAAGATAAATGTTTCGTTTCATATTTTTCGGCTTTTCCTTTGCGGTCGAAAGAAAAAAAATGACCAGTAACTAGCCAAAGATATTATGAATCCACAATGGAAACTGAAGGCCTGAAACTGAAGTTAAAACAGAGGCTAATAACAACATAATACTTACTATACAAAGAATTGCGTATGTTTCACAAGAATATACAAGCGTACTCTTAAATAACCGGGTCAACATAATATTTCTTAAAAATTTTACTCTAAAATCAATTTTATATACAAAAAAATTATACAAAAGAAAAAATCGGAAATATAAGGAGAAGAACGCAACATAATCTACACCGCCGCAGCCTGTTTTTGTTTCTTCTCTTGTTTCGTATTGTAATCGCTCAACGCAGCTTTAATAGCATCCTCTGCCAACACTAAAAGAAGCGAAACATATGTCAAGCTTCACACTTTATCCTTTAACAATTGGCACACATAACTTTATTCAATGGTCCTTGTATAAAATAAGGTGAATAATTTCCATGTTTTTGTGCTATTTTCGCATAGGTATTCTAAGTGAGTGGTTTTCGCATTTCTAAGATTTCATGGGTGGGAAAGTACAATAATTAGGGCGACAGTGAGAGTCCAGAGTGATCACACTCCTTAAATCATAGTTTGCAGAGGGGTCCACCCCTCCCCCTAAAAAACCTATACCCTCTATAACGTAATTCTTCCCCTTTCGCAAAAATAGCTATCCCCCGTCCTTTTATTCGATAAATTACTTGCAAAAGAAACCGCTTATATAAAGTAGAAGTGTAATATCAAACTATAGATATTACAGTTTTGTGCAAGAGAGAAATATTGAACATGGTAAATATCAAAAAAGATGATTATAACTATAATAATTCGCTAGGGCTAAAAAAGAAATTCAGTAAGAAAGTAAATCGGAAAATTTGTCTATCCCCCCCCATTTGCTTATCCCGCTCCTTAAAAAAAGAAACTTTCCCATCCTCTCCAGAATGCACTTTTTGGAAAGTTGTATCCCCTTTAAGGTGGGGGGGGGGGTCAAACTACCGTAAATCCTCTAATAAACGCCCTGGGTGTTTATTTAAATTTCAAACTTTCAGAGTGGGCGTTTAATAGAGGGTGGGCGTTTATTGAAAACTTATCTAGTTTGAGCAAAAAGACAAAGATAAAAATAATCGAGACGTGGTTATTCTGGCCTCTAGGAATGTTTTGTTACAACAAAACTGCATAAACAAAATGTATTTATAGTTTGCTAAATCTTGCTAAAAACAACCAAGTAAACTTATGCTTGAGGAAAAAATCCTGATAAAAGCCCTGACTGTAGGATTTGCGTTCATAAGAGGGTGGGCGTTTATTGGAGGGATGGGCGTTTATTTAATTTTTAAAATTTTAGGGTGGGTGTTTATTGGAGGGGGTGTTTATTGGAGGAGGCGTTTAAAAAGGGTGGACGTTTATTAGAGGATTTACGGTATGTAAATGACAAAGGCGCGCCTAATTTTGTGAATTGTATTGTTGATACTTGAAGTTTGAAGAGAGTTATGTCATAGAAATAGCGTTGGACTCCCTGATGTCAATGTCCTATAAAATGTTCAGCAATCATAGTAAAAAATCGTTTGAAACTTTGTCTAGATTTTTCTGTATCATAAACGTGGTGTTTGGGTTGAATTACTGGATACAGTGGGGGGTTAAAACTTCGAGATAAAACAGACACAATTCGAATAGCTTCAATAATAGGAAAAAGAAAATTCAACCAACAAACATCAGCAAAACAAGGAAATTATAAAAACGAAAGGAAATGAATGAAGACGTACTTGAGCAGTGCAATTTGACGGGCGGAAGACTGAGTTCTTTCGCTATGTCGGTATTTTTGATTTTCGAAGCATCTGTTAACTAAAACAAACACGAGAAAACAGTTAATTCATAAAGAGATTCTAAAGAATTCTAATTAGTTAAAGGAAAATTTATAAAGATTAAAAAATATTATATCTTAGAGACTCTTTTCACAGGTGCTGTTCATTTCATTTCTCGGACAAAAAAGTACTGATAAACTTGGCCTTTATTCGAAAAAATACGGTACCTGTTTTCCTTTAATCCATTCAGTAGCAAGGGAACTTGACGCGATAGCTGAACCACACCCAAACGTTTTGAATTTTGCATCAACGATTTTACCACTGTCATCAACTTTTATCTATAATTTTTAATCATATTGTGGTTATTCATATTGGTATGAGCTATACTATTGTGTGTGAAAAGGATATAACACACCCTCTATTCCAAAATTATCAATGCAAGAACACTTAAAAATAAAATCCAAGTAAAACAACTTGAAGAAGGAAAAAAGGAAAAAAAGAAAAACTAAAAAGGAAACTATTTAATGCAGAGGCAGATTTAGGGTGATACAACTGAAGCATTGGACTAGGTTGATTTATTCAAGGGAAACATCACGCGAAAATTGATTTGTAAGCAACTTCCATCAAATAATTTTTATCCTTCATATTGGTATTCTCCAGCTTGACAGCCTATGGTCATGAGCGTTTACTGTATGTCTCAACACGGCCCACCATGTGGTCTGGATAAATGACATAAGCTGTGGAAACTCCTCAGTTCTGGGTTTAGTTTTAATTGGCTTGACACATTCATGTAAACCCCTGTAAAAAAATCCTAACGTCTCATTGGCTTGCTTTAGAAAAGGAGAACCCGTCTTCTTAACAGAATGTTTTCATTGGTTTGCTTCATTTCAGGTTTACTTTGATTGGCTTGCTTCATTCGTATCTCATTTTGATTGGCTTGCTTTATTTGAACTTCATTTCGATTGGTTTGCTTCTTTCGAATCGAGTCGTTCATTAATAATGCCCTCCTTGTGATTGGTTTGCATCAGTTGACATCGGGTCGTCCGTTAACTGGACTGAAAGCAGAGCAGCACTAACCTTCAGTTAAGACATCTCTTAAAGAAGTGCCAAAGATAACTACATAATTTCCATCATGTTCGCCGCATATTTTGTAACGCCATTATAATGCTTTGATGGTCATGCTTCATAAATCTGGATAATCAAATTTTATTTCCGATATATACAAATTTCCAAGGCTTGTTATCTCTGCGTGGCTTAGTGGGTAAACGCACTTACTCCGGAACAGGTGGGTGAGGGTTCGAGTCCTGCCACCAGCACTTAATGAGTTTTGCTTTTCCTTTTTCTTCCTCACCCAACCATGGCGAGCGAAAACTTTTAGGCAGTACAAATTAAGAAAAATTGGACAGGGTTAATGGTCATTAATCTCAACTGAAATGTGTTTCTTCGACAATCCAACTTACCTGGAGTTTCATGACGTCACCACACGCAGGTGCACCAACCAATCCCGTGCCAACTGTCACGTCATTCTTGTCCATTGATCCGACATTACGGGGATTTTCATAATGATCGATTACCTAGGAACATGTATACATGGTGCTATTACAGGGACGTTGGAGTTTTTATCACAAAAGATCGGCAGTAATATCAAACACCCTACACTAAACAGACTACAATTTTAGTGAAACTAAATATAGTTTTCTAACCAAGCCCACTCTATTTTTTCTCCTTCTTATATTTTTTAGTAATATTACTACACAACTATAGTGATGCGCACAGTAAAATTAGGCCAAACTGGCAATTGTGCATAGCTCAGCAAATGAAATTGGATAAAAATATATATAGATGACAAAATCTACTTTTCTCACTATTTATATACTGGTTGCTTGTGGTCATGTATGAACAGAGGTTCAATTATTAGGTTGAGTACTCTACGAGCTAAAAAACTACGAAATTGAGTTCTAAGAAAATCTTTGAAAGTTACACATACTACGAGGGAGTAAATGCATGTTCTATTACATTTCAACAATTTCATATTTTTGACAAAAAAATTAATGAAAAAAAGTGGTTTCAACAAAAAAAAATCAACGTAGCTTGAAATCATTTCAAACACATTACCATACATCCAATAAATCTTGTTGTTTCAAACGACAACAAAGGTGAGGACGATATCACAAGCTTGTATTGCTTAAAAACAGAACGTTTGTGTTCCACAGAAGTTGACTATGAATATAGCAGGGGTCTAGCTAACCAAAAATACATCCTTTCTTAAAAATAGAGTAAAACCATCCACAAAAACGAAATACAAAGGCAAAACCATTAATAGCAAAGCGAAATTAGAAGCATGAATTAAAATTCACAAAATTTTACTTACATTTTTATGATAAGAACATGCTGACACCAGTGGTCTTGCAACATTATTTAAATATTTCACGTTTCTTGCAAATACAGACATTTCTAGATTTTTTTTATTCTTTCTGTTTTGTAGTTTTCTGACTGAAACATAAAAGCAAAAAAATATTGTCGTCATTATGAAAAGTACATTATAAACATATTTACGGTTTATCTTTAAGTTATGTAACTTGAGAAAAACGTGCACACATGAAAATATTGACACAACAAGAATTTTTGTGCATTTCATGATATAACTAATAAGTTCACAAAACGCTTCACATAAATTGTTTATAAAAAGGATTTACTGTGATTAAAAATTCATTGCTCGAAACTGAAACATTCATTGAACAAAACTTAAAACTCATAAAAGAGCTTAAATATGGTTGATCTACGTTTTTAATGACTTCTAATTACTTAGTGCTATATGAAATTGATGTCTTCTACTAGATATTCAGTGTCAATGATGTATCTTAGAGACTTGCCATAAATACACACTTGGGCAAATAGAAATCTTCTTACTATCAACGTTCAAAAAGTGGCTATTTGATGGACGTTGAAAGGGCAGTGGGGTGGGGTGGGGGAAGTTTTGGGTAAAACCTACCCCATACCTAAAATCTCTAAAACTCAACAAAAAATCATGAAACTTGGTGGGATTGTAGAACAACCTTTCTAGTTTCAGAAAGTTACAATGACATGGGTCTGGGGGGTCCTCAAAGTGCCAAAAAAAAAAACCAATAAAAAAAAATAGAAAAAATAAGCAAAGGGCATAAGGGTATTTCCTCAATTCTCACCATGCATATGGGCACCGAATAAAGAGCTGTTACTAGTTTTTTTGCTATCTCAAAAACTTTTTTATTTATCAATATTTTTGGTCAGACCCTGTAGAGCTAATTATTGTAAAAATATTATGTAATGCCTACAGTACAGTATTGGTAAAAGGTTTCTTAAGATTGTGTATAGTGTGTTTTGCAGGACTTACACTCAGGATCCTGTAGGATTCTTCAGCACTCTGAGTCTATTTAGAAAACTGAAAATAAAGGGACATTCCCGATAATTTTTTTTATTTTCCTCATATGATCCTTGTACGTTGCTAATCACAACCCTGGAGTTTTAGGTTTCAAGGTTTCTTACTTATGGAGATATGGTGGGTTTTATTTTCAACAGAAATCCGTTGTGTCGTATTTTGAAAAAATGTAAACAAACCATTTTCAAAAAATATTTTGAAACCTTCTACTCAAACGTTTCTTGAT
>JANSTP010265282.1:0-10898 GCA_025330745.1 Cladonema radiatum | reverse complement strand
CATTATATTATTAATTCTTTTATTATTTTTTTTTCCGTGATACTCCTCGTCCACTGTATGGCCGAGAAGTATCATTAATAATATTTCGCGATTTTTGTACTAGTTTTTTTTATATACTAACTTCTATTTATTTTTCTGAGGGGTTCGGGCTCGTTCAATATACTGAATCAAGCAAACGTATCCAGTGTTTCAAAAAAATTGTGGCCAAATTTGATAAAAAAATCTGCCATGTTTCGACATAACCAATGTGTCTATACAACGTGCTATTTCACAAAGTAGTAGCTTCAATAATTTTGCTAATTTTTCAGTAATTTGAATGATCGTCTTATAATTATGCTTGAATTGGTAAATTGATCTGTGATTTCACGTCCACGGAATGCTGATGAACCCACTTCCAATGCATGACGGGTAAAACAGGGGATGGAAGCATCGGGTTAGGTGGAAATGGAAATTTTGATTTACTTCAGAGAAATCAACATGTTATCACCTGGTATCTTTTTGTCGGTTTTTTGGTTTAGCTTTCAAGCTACCGTAAATGTGCTAATAACTGTCTTCCTTCTTAACGCCTCCGTCCCCATTAAACTCGAACACTTTAGTAAACGTTCCCCTTTCATTAACGCCTACCCTAAGTGGGGCGTTTATTGGAAAAACATGTCCTACATTTCCTATTCTAAATTGATGACCACGCATATTTTTTGTTTGTTTGTTGATTTTATAAGTTGTGGTTCAGGGGAAAAAACACAACAGACGGTTCAGGGGTGGGGGCTTCTTAATGGGTTAAAGTTTCATTGGTCCAAGTTTCATTCCCATCGGTTAGTGTTACGGAGCTTGTCAATTACCAAGTTCAACCTTTTATCTTCATTTTGCAGAAACGTCCGGCTCATTCCATTCAAGTGCCCGCGGAGATATGAGATCACATTCTTTGTTCAGACCAAACCCCTCCTAACATACTGATTCTACTTATCCGACCAAAATTAAAGAGATTTGCTAAAGTAAAACCAAGAGACCGTGAAAGTTAGAGTTCTTCTTTCCTGGGTTTCATTTATCAGGTGTGCACCGTATAAACGATGCTGCTATAAAACGTCCAGCTATTGAAGTGCGTCATACTAGATATTAGCGTCCGTGCCAATTTGATAATGTCATCATTGATACGGCATGGCTCTCACGTATATAACAAAAATACTTCCCTCTCACAAGGATGAGATTACAAACGAAAAGAAGCGAAGTTTCACTTTTAACAGCCGTTGTTAAAAATGGTCACTCTTTAAACCTTTAGGAACAGTTCTAAGTTTATAGGTCCCATAAGGGGGTATGTTACAGAAACCAAATTTGTTTATATAATGACTTGAATCATGCACTAGAACCTTGATCAACTTGCACATCAAAGGAACAAGAAAAGTGCCTGGCTGCTGTCTTCGTGGATTTCCAAATGTGTTGCTTATTCCAGCCCGGCTTATGACCTATCAAAAATTGAAGTCAAGCAAATATTCATATTTTGGGATCAGATATAGTTAAAGGGAAGGAAATAATCCTACTGGGAGCGTGTTTACTCTTGTGCGGTCCAAGCATTTGAAGGGTACTTTGTTATACTTTAAAAGAAAAAGAATGGCAGTTATAGGAAAGGTATTTTTATAACGTATATAACGTATAATTGATCAAAATCTGTTTCCCAGGACAGCGAATATATAGAGAGATAAATCCTGAGAATTAAGTTGGTTTTGATATTTCTCGGCCACGCGGTAAACAATGAGAATCTCAAAAAAAAAAAAAAAAAAAAAAATTAAAATAGTTAAACTCAAGAAATAAAAAACACCATGATTCTTCTCGGGCGCGACCTTGGTCGAGAAATGTCTCGGCAACCCTTTTAAGACCGGGCTTTTTGCCAACTTATTTGGACTGCCACCTTAACTTGCTTTCTAGTAAGTCTTATGCAATAAACCTTTGGTGAGTTGGAAAACAACTTACTAACGTTAAAATAATGCCCAAAATTAGCTTCATATCACGTGATTAATTGATGTCGTCATCATTTTTTTAAAAAACCTATTTTGACGAATCACGTGCTTTTTTGACAAAATTCCTTGTTAAATAGCCCAAAAAAGCATCAAAATTGCTCAAATGCAACAAGACACAACTAAATTCATGCAAATTTATCAATTTCAAAGGTTGGTCCGGGACCAAATCATACCCCTTATTGATGACGTCATCAATTTTTTGGAAAAAGTTTTTCACCCAAGTGACGACAGATAAATTTTATTAATTGTCCCAAATGTTTGTTATCTTTCAATATGTACTTTTGGAGCTGTTAAAATTTTTGTCTCAGGAAGGGGCAATTTTGCCCCTTCCCCGGTCTTAATAGGGTTAAAGAGGCATCGAAGTATATCTCCTTAACTGGAAAAATTAGCTTATGCAAACTTTGAAAAAGTATCTTTTTTACCCTAATTTCATTTGAAAAGAAAGGGAAAAGGGTTTTCTTTGGTAAGCACAAACAAGATGTGCTTTCGTTGCTCTTTTAATCCCATACACTGAAAATGTTAATTTTCCTGTTGAGATTTAATTTCTACTAACCCTTCCTAAAAACTGATATTCTGTGATTTTTTATAACACTTTACACAAACAAAATGCAATACACTATATGTTATCTAACCTCACTGCTATCATTGCCAAGACAACTTGATTGCCAAGGATACTAGTGTAAGTCTAAACAATTTTTAGTACTTTGCCTCAACCATCAGTCTCCTGAAAAAGTAGCATATTTTGAAATGAAAAACTGAACCCTGAAAGCTCAGAAGGCTTTGGAAAAAACTGATTTCATTTTTCATCACACTCAATAGGCTAAGGTTACTAAATTTGCAATCTTTGGAAAACATTAGGTTTGATTTTTAAAATTTGTTTCACTTGCTGACCCATACAATCCTCATTACATTGAGACGAGTTAGCATCATCCTATGAAAGTCGAAATTCTTTAGAGTTAAGATTGTTCGAGGATAACATGAAATGAAATAAGAGTTTTTCATATCGCATTATACTTGAATTGTCGATTTCTTTTTGTAAAAGTCGAATTGAACTCTTTTCTCATCTGGCATATCAATTTTTCTTGAAGCTACTAAACAAATTGTACCGGAGAGTAAACTAACTCCTGCTTGGAATTAACCCTCCGTTTACTGGGCTTTTTGACTAACGCTGTTTACTTGGGGGGTGGGGGTGTCCAATAGACCCCGAAACGTTTTTGTGTTTAACTCTCCATGTAGAAGTCATACTGCCTTGAAACTTTGCGAAACAAAAGTGCAATATATTAGCTTTATTAAAAAAAATTATGCTTAAAAAGTTTCTGTTGACTTGGTTACCCGGGATTTCCAACACAGTTCGAAATTTTCAAACCTTTGTAGCCTTTTTAAAGAACTGATTATTGCTGCCACCGTAGTTGTTTAAAATCACTTCAGATATGATTTTTGCATAGTCTCTACTTGTCTAAGCACTACCTCAGTATATAAGAAAATGTTCAAAACTTTTGGTAAGAAACAGAAAAAACCATCGGCTACAGGGTTTCAAAAATTTCCGTCCCTTAGAAAACATGATAAATAGAAAGGAAAAAGATAGACGGGATTGATTCATGACGTCACCAGCAACGACTAGGTAAATAAATAATCAAGATAGGTACAAGTAATGATGGTACTAGCAACGACGCTATAGAGCCCTGAAGGCCTGAGACAAAGGGAGTGTGCAAAACGTTTGTTACTATTTGGATAACAGGTTCATCACGTTTTTTTACCTAAGATTGTTTAGGACTGGAGATATTCAAGTTTTCTTAAAATCACCTGTGGCGTCAGAGCCTTCAGAATGAAGTATTGCTGCAAAAACTTGGTAACTTGCCTTTTGGTAACACACGTACCAAATTTCGTCGCCTGAGGATGATAAGAACTGCAGAATTTCAATTTTTCTGGAAATCACTGGGCCTTTGACGTCAGAGCCCTCGGTGGGGGGAAACGCAATAAAAGGTGGATCGACAACTTTTTTTAACTTTTGAGTAACATGTTTACCAAGTTTCGTCACATAAGGTTGCTTAGAACTGGTAACGTTCAATATTTCTTAAAATCACATGAAACTATGACGTCAGGGCCTCAGTAGGGGGTATTGAGGCAAAAAAGTGGTCTCAAACTTTTCTTATCTTTTGAGTAGTAGGTATATCAAGTTTGATCTCATAAAGTTGCTTACAAATGGAGATATTCAATTTCTTTTAAAATCACGTAACCTATGATGTCAAGGCTCATAGAAGAGGGTATTGAGACAAAGAGTGGGAGCAAAAGTTTTGTTACCGTTTGGTTAACAGGTATCCTAACTTTTGACACCTAAGGCTGTTTAGAACTTGAGATATTCAAGTTTTCATAAAACCACGTGACTTATGACGTCATAGGGCTTAGCTGCAACTAAATAAGCCTCAAAAGATGCAGGATGCGAATAGCAAAAGGCATACCAAGTTTGAAGTAGATTTCATGTTTTGTTCATGAAAAAATTCAATTTTTGCATTTCGTTATATACTGCCTTTAATTGTTAACGCAACATCCCCGCCTAAGGTGCCTTCAAATTTTCAAAAGGCGTGCAAAAATCTAATCGGTTTATGGTACGTATTAAACTTAGTATGAAAATGCGGTATCTTGTTATAAAGGAGATAAAGATGAAAGAACCGAGAAAAACATATGCAAAAAAATAAGAGAAAATGGAAACGAAAGAGAAGAAACAACAGTCACAGCACTTCAAAAATTTCCGTTTCTCGACCTCAAATTCAAAAAAATTACTTTAGTCACAATACTAATTGACTAATGAAATCATTAAAAGAAGAATAAGATCTTAAAAACCTGATGAAGCCAAGAACAACAACAATACACACGTGAATTAATATTTTAGGTGGAATCTAAAGTGAATCTAATAAGTTGTTAGATACCCATTACAAAATGCTTAACAAGTTTGATATTAATTTCATATTTTGTTTGTAAAAAATTCAATTTTGCAACACAATAACAACTTGGTACACTTGTTGGTACACGAAAGAGTACGTCCAAAACTATTCTTTCTTTTTGGGTAACAGGTGTACTAAGTTTCGTCATCTAAAGCCATTTAGAACTGGACGTATGCAGCTTTTCTTAAAATTATCTGACCTATGACGTCAGGGCTCTCAGCAGAGGGTTTTGAGACCAAACATGGGTATTAGGCAAACCTTTACTTCCTTTTGGATAACAGGTGTAGCAAGTTTTGTCGCCTAAAAATATTTAGAACTGGAGATATTCAGGTTTTCTTAAAATCACGTGAGTTATGATGTCAAGATCCTCAGTAGGAAGTATTAAGACAAAGGGTGAGTGCAAAGCTTTTGATATCTTTTGAGTAACAGGTATACAAAGTTTTGTCATATAAGGTTTTTTAGAACTGGTACAATTAAATATTTCTAAGTCACGTGACCTATGACATCAGGGCCTTCAGTCGAGGGTATAGAAGCAAAGAAAGTGGTCCAAAACTTTTCTCACCTTCTGGGCAATAGGTGTACCAAGTTTCGCCTCATAAACTTGTTTACAACTGGAGATATTCAATGTCTTTTAAAATCTCATGACCTATGATATCAAGGCTCTCATAAGGGGGTATTGAGGCAAAGAGTGGGAGCAAACGTTTTGTTAACGCTTGGGTAACAGGTGTACTAACTTTTTTCACCTAAAGTTGTTAACAACTGGAATATTCAAGTTTTCTTTAAATCACTTGACTTATGACATCAGAGATCTTAGCTGTAAATGTGCCTCAAAAGATACAGGATGCCAATAGCAAAATACCTACCAAGTTTAAAATAAATTACGTATTTGGTTCATGAAAAAATGCAATTTTCGGATTTGGTGACATAACCCCTGTAATTGATATGACAACATCCCTTCCCAGGGTGCCTTTAATTTTTCGCGTACCAAGTTTTGTCACCTTAATTTTTTTAGAACTGGGAATAGTTTTCTTAAAACCATCTGACCTATAATGTCATTGGCCTTAGCTGCAACCAAAATTGCCTATTAGAAATTGGATACCAACTAAATCAAGAGCAATAGCTGCAATAGCAAAAAACTCTTGATACCAATTAGATTTTCAGGTTACTGGTATCTTGGCAGGAAAAACGAAATATAATTTTGACTAAAAAAAACTGCATCACTTTATGAAAATTAACAAAAATTTGAATATCAAGGTGAACAGGTATTTTGGTTGACGTACAGTAAGTCTCAAAAAGTCTATTAATAAATTTGATATAAATAATGAGAGGGTATATGCATGTAGTTTCAAACATGAGAAAAATTCAGTCACAGGTTTGATGGTATATAATTATTCGATTATAAAGGCAATAACAAAAATTAGAAATCGAAAGTTATAGAATTGAATGCAAAATATTACAATCAGAACTCATTATGTCAAATGTATAAAAAGAGAACAGAATCATAAACCAGAAATAGAATAAACTTAAATAGCGCACACACTCAAACAAACATCTTAAAAGGATTTGATATCTGAGGAAGATTTTATAGTATGTTTTGTAAGTTGGTATTTGAAAAAAAGGATTCCGAAATGACATTTTTAATATGAAGCTTAAAAAAATTCAATTTTTTCGAAACTTGGAGAAGACAAACTCTTCAAATTCAATAAGCTCATTAGCACTTCCAAAATTGAAGGAAATAATTTTGTTGGACATTATATATTAATTCATTAAAAGGATATCAAAGGATGAATTTGTTGAAAAAAAGTTCGTTGATAACACAAAATCTCCTTCTATACATATTTATACAGGGTGGGCAAATAAGGTAACTTTTTTTAAACTTTCGCAATACGCTTAATTTTTCAGTTTTCTGAAAACTTTTTCACTCAAAGATAACCAAGTTTTTTCCAATCAACTTTGGAATCAAAAATTTTAAAAACAAGATGTAAAATGTCTGAAAATCGACATCAAAGGTAAATAAATCAGATTTAAGAATGTAAAAAAAAGAAGTGAAAAATGTTAGAAATCAATGTTTAATATTCTTTTCTTTGTCTTTTGTAACCTGATTGCCCTGTAACTTACAAAATATTTATTACAGTAATACAGAAAACACAACTAACGAATGTCTGCTTTATCCATGCCACCAATACACACAATAAAAAAGACAGAAATATCCTCAAAAAGACTTGTCTCTTTGAATTTGATTTTTGAGTAAAATTTGGAATAAAAAAATTAGCTACCATTTGAAAAAACAAATCTAATTTCCTCTCAAGTTATTATAGATTGATAAAGTTACTGTGCACAGACTATATATCAATCAAATGAAATCTTTCATATTTGTTTTTCGTGTAAAAACTAAAGAAAATGTAAAAGTTTGAGCTGTAATGCAACTTGAAAAAATGTCACCTTTTTTTTCTGCCCACCCTATATGTTACTCTTTTTGAAAGTTCGAAATTTATTCGTCGAAATAATATCAATAATGTTCTCAATTAATTCATTTACACACAATAAAAGTCTTTCGATCGTACCCCACCTTTAATTACAACTTTCGAATGAAAAATTTATTTGAATGTTTTGGCTTTATTCATCGACAAAATATGGATATTGTTCCGAATTAATTCACTGACTCGATATAAGTCTTTCGACACAATACCATGTCCTTCGTAACTTTTGGAATAGGCAATTTGCTTGAACGATGTAAATTTATTCATTAAAACAATATCGGTAATGTCCTCAATTAATTCATTCGTACACAACTAAAGTCTTTCGATAGCATTCCACCTTAAATTATAAGTTTTGAATAAAAATTTTATTCCAATATTCTAAATTTATTCATCAAAATGATATGGATCATGTTCCAAATTAATTCGCTGAGTCAATAAAAGTCTTTCGACACAACACCATGTTATTCGTAACTTGGAATATCCAATTTGCTCGAATGTTCTAAATTTATTTATCGAAACAACACGGATAATGTTCCCAATTAGTTAATTCACACACGGCGAAGGTCTTTTGATAGCTACCAACCCTTATTTGCATTTTGAATGAGTAATTTATTAGAACGTCCTGAATTTATTTATTGAAACGAATCCACAACAAAAATCTTTCGACACAAGTCTTTCGTTATTTGTCCATTTGAAAGAGACAATTTGCTTTAACGTTCTAAATATATTTATCAAAACATACATTATAATGTTCCATATTAATACATTGACACATCAAAAGTTCCTTGACAACATGTAACCTTTATTTGTAACTTTTGAAATATATACCGTAGGGTAGCTAAACAATTTGTTTGCCGTTGTTGTTCTTATGCATTTATTCGCCGAAGCCATATGAATGATGATCCAAATCAATTCATGCATTCAACTTTTGCAAAGTGCACCATTCCATCAAAAGGTTTGTTATTCTAAAGTTTGCTGCTACTTCCCATCATATTGCATAATAATTGTTCTGTGTTGAGGTCTGAACCTCTAAACCAATTCAAAGTTTCTTTTCTGCTTTTTCAGTTTGTAGTTCAATCAGTTAGCTATGAAGTTAATACCGTCATATCATATCAACCATTGCAAGCTAGCTAGCTCTTTCATAAAGCTGGTAGTACCATCTCCACCTCTTATTCTCTGCTTTGCTTTACTTGATTCATTCATTCAACTGTCCAACAATCCAAAAGACAAACTGCTTCAATCTGCATGCTTAGCCCGCTTGGCCCGATTGGCTCGGCGAAAATAGTAGCTTTTCAATAAGGAGACTATATATTTTATTCAATAAAGATGCAAGCACACCTATGCAATTATGGAGGCAGGAAAATGGAAGCGAAAAAGAAGAAGAAGATACACGAGTAATCTAAGAAAAACTTACCTACTGAAATTTTTAAAAAATTATCAAAGTCTACTGAGGGGATATTCAATGCAGCCAAGCACATATTTTCTCGTAACGGGGGCACCTTTTTTTGTGGTTCAAAACTGAAAGGATAAATAATTCTTAAAAACTTAGTGAAACCTTTACTTAATTACCGTTGTTAAACCTATTTGCCACAGGTTATTTTTGTCTGTTGAACTCACAGGGAGGGGGGCTGATTCAACACCCCCTTTGTAAATCAATATGGAGTTAGAGTTATGTAACCAAACTTGGCACACAAGTACTTCAACATTCGATGTACAATATTACATCATATCTATTTCGATGACGTCATCGTTGTAGTAATGACGTCATCACTTACGTCGTGTGGTAAGAAAGTTCCGAAAAAATCGATATTTGGCCATAAACTGCCCTAATTTTCAAAAAAGTAAATTGTTTATCATGAAAACTTGTCAGAATGGAATCATTATGATGTTTTATCAGAATATAGACATAAAGAATGCATTCAGTTCAAAAAATTCTTGATTTTGTATAAAAAGTGTTTTTTTGTTATTCAATTTTTCGACACATTATGTCCAAAAATGGGCCTGTGTGACCGTTTGGAAGCCTAAGCATTTTCGAAAATTGACCAAAACATTTGTTAGTCCTCAAAACTAAAAGCCGTAAAATCTTAAACACACCGCGTTTGTCGAAGAAAATTGGCTGCATAAAGTTTACAGGAGGGGGAGCTGAATCAACCCCCCCCCTGTGGCAAATACAGTTAAAAGCAAATGAAAGTAAGTTTGAATAGAATAATTCCCCCCGACTTCAGCGATCACCTGCGCCAACGTATGGTGCATATATAGTTGATTCACGCAAAATTATTTTTGCTTTAATTTTTTTTCAAATTAGTCCTAACAAAATTTTGCTAAAAGTCACCGAGTTTGCCGACTAATTTAATATTTCATAAGGCTCTTTAGAGTAACAGTGAGAAGCTACAGGGGCTGGACAGGGTTACGTGTTCAGTGGTTGATAAATGTATCTTTTCGGTGAAACCAATTACAGAATTAAAAATTTTATATTTTTATTTGAAACAAAGGAGCAATAATGCTCAATGAGCTAGCGGGCTAATATCACCACCAAAATATAATTAGGTGTTTTTTCAACCAATATTTAGCCCTTTAATCATTTATCAACAATCATCTTTCATCGGAGCTGAACCTGCATTAAAGATTAAAGCCAAAGCAAAGTACTTTAACCCTACTGCGCATGGGCTTTTTGAAGACCGTTGGATTCATAGAGGGGCCGGTAAAAACTAGATTAAATCTCTTATTCTCAACCAACTTTCATGAAACTTTGCACGAATATTAAAGACCCTTAGTACGGTTGTGCAATAACTCCCGTGGGCTTTTGATGGGGATTTGAAAAACTATAGATTTTTTGTAAGATTATAGTCTCAACTATCAGAAAAATAATGGTTGACGGTTTGATTTTAGCTTTTTGGGCCAATTTGGGCCAACTTTTGAGGTCAAATGTCCGTGAAAAATATTGTCAGTCAGAAAAATATTTTTTCATCAAATATAGACTTTTTATACATCAAACGAAAGATAATTTTATGCTGATCAATTTTTAATAAAAGACTTATATTTCTAAAAGCCTTTTTCGCAAGCTATTATCAATTAAACATTCCAAAATGACGTCATAACATCATGGTAATGCGCACGTTACAACTTCTGCTAAGTTAATATATATATATTAAAAGCGTAGCTTCACGCTCCTTTTATGGAAGGAAGCGCTCCTTATTTGGAAAAACCGCTCCTTACTACAAAATCTTTTGGAGTGAAACCATTCAAATGTTTCTAACGTTTCCCGTCTAAAATCTTTTCATATAGAAAACAGCGAATAAATATGCGATGGAGCAAATTTTTTATAAATTCAACAATACTTTCTCTTTACTGACGAAACTTGGTACACATATACTCCAAATGCTTCTAAAGATTTTTAGGCCAATTTTTACAGTTGGTTGCCGTGGGATCAACCTATAACGTCATTGAAAGGTGAGTTTCCAAAA
>JANSTP010265271.1:0-10899 GCA_025330745.1 Cladonema radiatum | reverse complement strand
TTATACATCGTCTCTAACAATGTCTAAAGACGTTTAAATACGTCTAAATCATTCAAAAACACTTTAAAAGCCGTTTTATTGAGCTTAACAGTGTTGCCAAGTGTTTTAAGGCTTTTTTACTGCTTTTAAACTAGATTCACATATAACAAAAGCTGTTTAATCAGTTCTACACTGTCCCTAACAATGTTTAAAAGCTTTTAAATACGTCTAAATCAGCTAAACACACTTTTAAAGCCGTTTTATTGAGCTTAACAGCGTCGCCAAGCGTTTTATGGTTGTTTTATTGCTTTTAAACAGGATTCACATATGCTGGATGCTGTTTAAACAGTTCTACACTGTCTCTAACAATGTATAAAGGCTTTTAAATAAGTCTAAATCAGCTAAAAACACACTTAAAGCCGTTTTATTGAGTTTAGCACCGTAGCGAAGCGTTTTAAAGCAGTTTTATAGCTTTCAAACTGGCTTCACTTTTATTAGAAGCTGTTTAAACATTTGTACACATTCCCTAACCATTTTTAAAGGCCAAAAACATGCTTAAAGCCGTTTTATTGAGTTTAATAGCGTCGGGAAGAGTTTAAAGGCTGTTTTACTGCTTTTAACCTGGATTCACATATGTTAGAAGCTGTTTAAACAGTTCTACACTGTCTCTAACAATGTTTAAAGACTTTTAAGTACGTCTAAATCAGCTAAAAACACGTTTAAAGCCGTTTCATTGAGCGCAATTGCGTTGCGACACGTTTTTAGCCTGTTTTACTGCTTTTAAAATGATTTTGCATATGTTAGAAGCTGTTTAAACAGTTCTACACTTTCTCTAACAATGTTTAAAAGCTTTTAAGGCGTCTAAATCAGATAAAAACACTTTTAAAGTCGTGTTATAGAGTTTAACTGCGTCACGAAGCGTTTTAAAGCTGTTCTACTGGTTTTAAACTGGGTTCCCATATGTTACAAGCTGTTTAAACAGTTCTACACTGTCCCTTAAAACGTTTAAACGCTTTTAAATACGTCTAAATCAGCCACAAACACGTTTAAAACCGTTTTATTGAGCTTAACAGAGTCGCCGGACGTTTTAAAGTTGTTTTACTGCTTTTAAACTGGGTGCCCATATGTTAGAAGCTGTTTAAACAGTCCTACACTGTCCTTTACAAAGTTTCAATATTTTTAAATACGTCTAAGTCGGCCAGAAACACGTTTAAAGCCGTTTTATTGAGCTTAACAGCGTCACCGAGCGTTTTAAGGTTGTTTTACTGCTTTTAAACTGGATTCACATATGTTAGAAGTTGTTTAAACAGTTCTACACTTTCTCTAACAATGTTTAAAGGCTTTTAAATACGTCTAAATCAGCTAAAAAAACTTTTAGAGCCGTGTTATTGAGTTCATTAGCGTCGCGAAGCGTTTTGAAGCTGGTTTACAGCTTTTAAACTGGGTTGCCATTTGTTAGAAGTTGTTTAAACAGTTCAACACTGTACTTTACAAAGTTTGAAAATTTCTAAATACGTCTAAGTCGGCCAAAAACACGTTTAAAGCCGTTTTGTTGAGCTTAACAGCGTCGCCGAGCGTTTTAAGACTGTTTTTCTGCTTTTAAACATGTTTTACATATGTTAGAAGCTGTTTAAACAGTTCTACACTGTCTCTAATAATGTTTAAAGGCTTTTAATTACGTCTAAGACTACCGAAGACACGTTTAAAGCTAGTTTATTGAGTTTGACGGCGTCGCGAATTGTTTTAAGACTGCTTTACTGCTTTAAAACTGGCGTCACAAATGTTAAAAGCTGTGTAAACAGCTCTACACTGTCCCTTACAAAGTTTTAAGATTTTTAAATACGTCTAAATTAGCTAAAATTACGTTTAAAGCTGTTTTCTTGAATTTAACAGCGTTGCGAGGCGATTTAAGGCTGTTTATCTGCTTTTAAACTGGCTTCAAAGATGTTAGGGGCTGTTTAAACAGTTTTACACTGTCTCTAACAATGTTCAAAGGCTTTTATATACGTCCAAATCAGCTAAAAACACGTTTAAAGCTGTTTTATTGAGTTTAACACCGTTGCAAAGCGTATTAAAGCAGTTTTACTGCTTTTAAACTAGCTTCACATATATTAGAAGCTGCTTAAACAGTTCTACACTGTCTCTAACCATGTTTAAAGGCTTTTAAATACGTCTAAGTCTACCGAAAACACGTTTAAAGCCGTTTTATAGAGTTTAACAGCGTCGCAAAGAGTTTTATGGCTGTTTCAATGCTTTTAAACTGGCTTCACATATTTTAGAAGCTGTTTAAACAATTCTACAATGTCACTAACAATGTTTAAAAGCTTAGACATACTTCTAAATCAGCCAAAAACACGCTTAAAGACGTTTCATTGAGTTTGACAGCGTCGCGAAGCGTCTTAAGGCTGTTTTACTGCTTTTAAACTGGCTTCACAGATGTTAGAGGCTGTTTAAACAGTTCTACGCTGTCTCTAACAATGTTCAAAGAATTTTATATACGTCTAAATCAGCCAAAAGGACGTTTAAAGTCGTTTTATTGAGTTTAACGCCGTTGCTAAGCGTATTAAGGCAGTTTTACTGCTTTTAAACTAGCTTCACATATATTAGAATCTGTTTAAACAGATCTACAATGTCTCTAACCATGTTTAAAGGCTTTTAAATGCGTATAAATCTACCGAAAACACGTTTAAAGCCGTTTTATTGAAATTAACAGCGGCGCGAAGAGTTTTAAGGCTGTTTCACTGCTTTTAAACTGGCTTCACATATGTTAGAAGCTGTCTAAACAGTTCAGCAATGTCTCTAACAATGTTTAATAGCTTTGATATACGTCTAAATTGGCCAAAAACACGTTTAAAGCCGTTTTATTGAGTTTAATAGCGTCGGGAAGAGTTTAAAGGCTGTTTTACTGCTTTTATACTGGCTTCACATATGTCAGAAGCTGTTGAAACAGTTCCACACTAACCCTAACAATGTTTAAATTCTTAGAATTACGTGTAAATCAGCTAAAAGCACGCTTAAAGCCGTTTTATTGAGTTTAACACCGTAGCGAAGCGTTTTAAAGCAGTTTTACAGCTTTCAAACTGGCTTCACTTTTATTAGAAGCTGTTTAAACATTTGTACACATTCTCTAACCATTTTTAAAGGCCAAAAACATTCTTAAAGCCGTTTTATTGAGTTTAACTGCGTCACCAAGCTTTTTATGGCTGTCTTGCTGCTTTTAAACTGGATTCACATATGTTACAAGGCGTTTAAACAGTTCGACACTGTCCCTTACAACGTTTAAACGCTTTTAAGTATGTCTAAATCAACCACAAACACGTTTAAAGTCGTTTTATTGAGCTTAACAGCGTCGCTGGACGTTTTAAGGTTGTTTTACTGCTTTTAAACTGGATTCACATATGTTAGAAGCAGTTTAAACAGTTCTACACTGTCTCTAACAATGTTTAAATACTTTTAAATACGTCTAAATCAGCTAAAAACACGTTTAAAGCCGTTTCATTGAGCGCAATTGCGTTGCGACACGTTTTTAGGCTGTTTTACTGCTTTTAAACTGAATTTGCATATGTTAGAATCTGTTTAAACAGATCTACACTGTCTCTAACCATGTTTAAAGGCTTTTAAATGCGTCAAAATCTACCGAAAACACGTTTAAAGCCGTTTTATTGAATTTGACAGCGTCGCGAAGCGTTTTAAGCTGTTTTACTGCTTTTATACTGGCTTCACATATGTTAGAAGCTGTTTAAACAGTTCAACAATCTCTCTAACAATGTTTAAAAGCTTTGATATACGTCTAGATCAGCCAAAAACACGTTTGAAGACGTTTTATTGAGTTTGACAGCGTTGCGAAGCGTTTTAAGGCTGTTTTACTGTTTTTAAACTGGCTTCAGATATGTCAGAAGCTGTTTAAACAGTTTTACACTGTATCTAACAATGTTTAAAGGCTTTTAAGTACGTCTAAATCAGTCAAAACACGTTTAAAGCCGTTTTATTGAATTTGACAGCGTCGCGAAACATTTTAAGCTGTTTTAGTGCTTTTAAACTGGCTTCAAAGATGTTAGAGGCTGTTTAAACAGTTTTACACTCTCTCTAGCAATGTTCAAAGGCATTTATATACGTCCAAATCAGCTAAAAACACGTTTAAAGCCGTTTTATTGAGTTTAACACCCTTGCGAAGCGTATTAAGGCAGCTTTACTGCTTTTAAACTAGCTTCACATATTTTAGAAGCTGTTTAAACAGTTCTACACTGTCTCTAACCATGTTTAAAGGCATTTAAATACGTCTAAGTCTACCGAAAACATGTTTCAAGCCGTTTTCTTGAGTTTGACAGTGTTGCGATGCGATTTAAGGCTGCTTCAATGCTTTAAAACTGGCTTCACATATTTTAGAAACTGTTTAAACAATTCTACAATGTCTCTAACAATGTTTAAAAGCTTAGACATACTTCTAAATCAGCTAAAAACACGATTAAAGACGTTTCATTGAGTTTGACAGCGTCGCGAAGCGTTTTAAGTCTGTTTTGCTGCTTTTAAACTGGCTTCAGATATGTTAGAAGCTGTTTAAACAGTTCTACACTGTCTCTAACAATGTTTAAATGCTTTTAAATCCGTCTAAATTGGCCAAAAACACGTTTGAAGCCGTTTTATTGAGTTTAACAGTGTTGCGAGGCGATTTAAAGCTGTTTCAATGCTTTTAAACTGGCTTAACATATTTTAAAAACTGTTTAAACAATTCTACCATGTCTCTAACAATGTTTAAAAGCTTAGACATACTTTTAAATCAGCTAAAAACACGCTTAAAGACGTTTCATTGAGTTTGACAGCGCCGCGAAGCGTTTTAAGGCTGTTTTACTGCTTTTAAACTGGCTTCAGATATGTTAGAAGCTGTTTAAACAGTTCTACACTGTCTCTAACAATGTTTAAATGCTTTTAAATACGTCTAAATCTGCCGAAAACACGCTTAAAGACGTTTTATTGAGTTTGACAGCGTCGCATATTGTTTTAAGGCTGTTTTAGAGCTTTTAAGCTTGCTTAACATATATTAAAAGCTGTTTAAACATTTGTACACATTTTCTATCCATTTTCAAAGGCTTTTAAATACGTGTAAATCGGCCAAAAACATTTTTAAAGCAGATATATTACGTTTAACAGCGTCGCGAAGAGTTTTAAGGTTGATTCACTGCTTTTAAACTGGCTTCACATGTGTTAGAAGCTGTGTAATCAGTTCTACGCAAACTCTAACAATGTTTAAAGGCTTTTAAAGATGTCTAAATCGGCTAAAAACACGTTTAAAGACGTTTTATTGAGTGTAACTGCGTTTTGAAGCGTTTTTACGCTGTTTCACTTCTTTTAAACTGGATCCACATATGTTAGAAGCCGTTTAAACAGTTCTACAATGTCTCTAACAATGTTTAAAGGCTTTAAAATACGTCTAAATCTTCCAATAAACACGTTTTAAGCCGTTTTATTGAGTTTAACAGCGTAGCGAAGCGTTTTAAGGCTGATTTTCTGCTTTTAAACTGGCTTCACATATGTCAGAAGCTGTTTAAACAGTTCCACACTGTCTCTAACAATGTTTAAAGACTTTTAAACACGTCTAAATCGGCCAATAACACGTTTAAAGCCTTATTATCTAGTTTAATAGCGTCGCGAAGCGTTTTAAGACTGGTTTACTGCTTTTAAACTGGCGTCATATATGTTAGAACCTGTGTAGACAGTTCTACACTAACTCTAAAAATGTAAAAAGGCTTTTAAATACGTCTAAATCTGCCGAAAAAACGCTTAAAGCCGTTTTATTGAGTTTGATAGCGTCGCAAATTGTTTTAAGTCTGTTTTACTGTTTTTAAACTGGCTCCACATATGTTAGAAGCTGCTTAAACTGTTCTACACTGTCTCTAACTATGTTTAAGCTTTTAGAAATACGTCTAAATCAGCTAAAAACATGTATAAAGCCGTTTGATTTAGTTTAACACTGTCGCGAAGCGTTTTAAGGCGGTTTTACATCTTTTAAACTGGCTTCACATATATTAGAAGCTGTTTAAACATTTGTACACATTCTCTATCCATTTTTAAAGGCTTTTAATTACGTGTAAATCGGCTAAAACATTTTTAAGGCCGTTTTATTACGTTTAACAGCGTCGCGAAGAGATTTAAGGCTGCTTCACTGCTTTTAAACTGGCTTCACATATGTTAGAAGCTGTTTAAACAGTTCTACGCAAACTCTAACAATGTTTAAAGGCTTTTAAAGACGTCTAAATCGGCTAAAAACACGTTTAAAGACGTTTTATTGAGTTTAACAAAGTCGCGAAGCATTATATGGCTGTTTTACTGCTTCTAAATTGGCATCACATATGTTAGAAGTTATATAAACAGTTCTTCAATATCTCTAACAATGTTTAAAGGCTTTGTTATACGTCTAAATCGGCAAAAAACAAGTTTAAAGACGTTTTATTGAGTTTAACAAAGTCGCTAAGCGTTATAAGGCTGTTTTACTGCTTTTAAACTGGGTTCCCATATGTCAGAAACTGTTTAAACAGTTCGACACAGTCTCTAACAATATTTCAAGGCTTTGAAATACGTCTAAATCAGTTAAAAACACGTCAAAAGCCGTGATATAGATTTTAACAGCGTCACGAAGCGTTTTAAAGCTGTTTTACGGCTTTTAAACTGGGTTCCCATATGTTAGAAGATGCTTAAACAGTTCTACACTGTCTCTAACAATGTTTAAAGGCTTTGGAATACGTCTAAATGAGTTAAAAACACGTTTAAAGACGTGCTATAGAGTTTAACAGCGTCGCGAAGCGTTCTAAAGCCGGTTTACGGCTTATAAACTGGATTCCCATTTGTTAGAACCTGTTTATACAATTGTACACTGTCTCTATGAATGTTTAAAGGGTTTTAAATACGTCTAAATCTGCTAAAAACACGTTTAAAGCCTTTTTATCTAGTTTAATAGCGTCGCGAAGCGTTTTAAGACTGTTTTACTGCTTTTAAACTGGCGTCACATATGTTAGAAGCTGTGTAAACAGTTCTACACTAACTCTAAAAATGTAAAAAGGCTTTTATACACGTTTAAATCGGCCAATAACACGTTTAAAGCCTTTTTATCTAGTTTGATTGCGTTGCAAAGGGTTTTAAGGCTGTTTTACAGCTTTAAACTAGCTTCACATATATTAAAAGCTGTTTAAGCAGTTGTACACAGTCTCTAACCATTTTTAAAGGCTTTTAAATAGTTCTAAATCGACCAAAAACACGTTTAAAGACGTTTTATAGAGCTTAACAAAGTCGTGAAGCGTTATAAGGCAGTTTTACTGCTTTTAAACTGACATCACATATGTTAGAAGCTATATAAATAGTTTTTCAATGTCTCTAACAATGTTTAAGGGCTTTGTTTTACGCCTAAATCGGCTAAAAACACGTTTAAAGACGCTTTATTGAGTTTGACAGCGTCGCGAAGCGTTTTAAGGCTGTTTTACTGCTTTTAAACTGGCTTCAGATATGTTAGAAGCTGTTTAAACAGTTCTACACTGTCACTAACAATGTTTAAAGGCTTTAAAATACGTCTAAATCGACTAAAAATACGTTTAAAGCCGTTATAATGACTTTAACACTGTTGCAAAGCGTATTAATGCAGTTTTACTGCTTTTAAACTGGATTCACATATATTAAAAGCTGTTTAAACAGTTTTACACTGTCTCTAACCATGTTTAAAACCTTTTAAATATGTCTAAATCAGGCAAAAACACGTTTAAAGCCGTTTTCTTGAGTTTAAAAGCGTTGCGAAGAGTTTAAAGGCTGTTTTAATGCTTTTAAAATGGATTCACATATCTTCGAAGCTGCTTAAACAGTTCTACACTAACCCTAACAATCTTTACACCCTTAGTAATACGTCTAAATCGGCTAAAAACACATTTAAAGCCGTTTTAATTAGTTTGACACCGTCGCAAAGCGTTTTAAGGCAGTTTTACAGTTTTTAAACTGGCTTCACATATATTAAAAGCTGTTTAAACAGTTGTACACAGTCTCTAACCATTTTTAAAGGCTTATAAATACGTCTAAATCGGCGAAAAACACGTTTAAAGACGTTTTATTGAGTTTAACAAAGTCGCGAAGCGTTATAAGGCTGTTTTACTGCTCTTAAACTGGGTTCCCATATGTCAGAAACTGTTTAAACAGTTCCACACTGTCTCTAACAATATTTCAAGGCTTTCAAAAACATCTAAATCAGTTAAAAACATGTAAAAAGCCGTGATATAGAATTTAACAGCGTCACGAAGCGTTTTAAAGCTGTTTTACGGCTTTTAAACTGGGTTCCCATATGTTAGAAGCTGCTTAATAAGTTCTACACTGTCTCTAACAATGTTTAAAGGCTTTGGAATACGTCTAAATCAGTTAAAAACACGTTTAAAGACGTGCTATAGAGTTTAACAGCGTCGGGAAGCGTTCTAAAGCTGTTTTACGGCTTTTAAACTGGGTTCCCATTTCTTAGAACCTGTTTAAGCACTTGTACACTGTCTCTAACAATGTTTAAAGGCTTTTAAATAGTTCTAAATCGACCAAAAACACCTTTAAAGACGTTTTATTGAGTTTAACAGCGTCGCGAACCGTTTTAATTCAGTTTTACTGCTTTTAAACTGGCTTCAGATATGTTAGAAGCTGTTTAAACAGTTCTACACTGTCTCTAACAATGTTTAAAGGCTTTTAAATACGTCTAAATTAGCCAATAACACGTTTGAAGCCGATTTATTGAGTGTAACTGCGATTTGAAGCGTTTTTACAATGTTTTAACTCTTTTAAACTGGATCCACATATGTTAAAGCTTTTTAAACAGTTCTACAATGTCTCTAACAATGTTTAAAGGCTTTAAAATACGTCTAAATTGACTAAAAATACGTTTAAAGCCGCTATAATGACTTTAACACTGTTGCAAAGCGTATTAAGGCAGTTTTACTGCTTTTAAACTGGCTTCACATATATTAAAAGCTGTTTAAACAGTTTTACACAGTCTCTAACCATTTTTAAAGGCTTTTAAATACGTCTAAATCGGCCAAAAACACGTTTAAAGACGTTATATTGAGTTTAACAAAGTCACGAAGCGTCATAAGGCTGTTTTACTGCTTTTAAACTGGCATCACATATGTTAGAATCTATATAAACAGTTCTTCAATGTCTCTAACAATGTTTAAGGGATTTGTTATACATCTAAATCTGCCAAAAACACGTTTTACGCCGTTTTATTAAGTTTAACAGCGTAGCGAAGCGTTTTAGGGCTGTTTTTCTGCTTTTAAACTGGCTTCACATATGTCAGAAGCTGTTTAAACAGTTCCACACTGTCTCTAACAATGTTTAAAGGCATTTAAACACGTTTAAATCGGCCAATAACACGTTTAAATTCTTTTTATCTAGCTTAATAGCGTCGCGAAGCGTTTTAAGGCTGTTTTACAGCTTTTAAACTGGCGTCACATATGTTAGAAGCTGTGTAAACAGTTCTACACTAACTCTAAAAATGTAAAAAGGCTTTTAAATACGTCTAACTTAGCTAAAAACACTTTTAAAGCGGATTTATTGAGTTTAACACCGTCGCGAAGTATTTTAAGGCAGTTTTACAGCTTCCAAAGTGACTTCACATATATTAAAAGCTGTTTAAACAGTTGTACACAGTCTCTAACCATTTTTAAAGGCTTTTAAATACGTCTAAATCGGCCAAAAACACGTTTAAAGACGTTATATTGAGTTTAACAAAGTCACGAAGCGTCATAAGGCTGTTTTACTGCTTTTAAACTGGCATCACATATGTTAGAATCTATATAAACAGTTCTTCAATGTCTCTAACAATGTTTAAGGGATTTCTTATACGTCTAAATCGGCCAAAAACACGTTCAAAGAGGTTTTATTGAGTTTGACAGCGTTGCGAAGCGTTTTAAGGCTGTTTTACTGCTTTTAAACTGGCTTCAGATATGTTAGAGGCTGCTTAAACAGTTCTACATTGTCTCTAACAATGTTTAAAGGCTTTGGAATACGTCTATAGAGTTTAACAGCGTTGCGAAGCGTTCTAAAGCTGTTTTACGGCTTTTAATCTGGTTTCCCATTTGTTAGAACCTGTTTAAGCAGTTCTACACTGTCTCTAACAATGTTCAAAGGCTTTTAAATACGGCTAAATCGACCAATAACACGTTTAAAGCCACTTTTTCTAATTTAATAGCGTCGCGAAGCGTTTTTAGGCTTTTTACTACTTTTAAACCGGATCCACATATGTTAAAAGCTGTTTAAACAGTTCTACAATGTCTCTAATAAGTTCAAAGGCTTTAAAATACGTCTATATCTGCCAAAAACACGTTTAAAGCCGTTTTATTGAGTTTAACAGCGTCGCGAAGCGTTATAAATCTGTTTTACTGCTTTTAAACTGGCATCAATATGTTAGAAGCTGTTTAAACGGTTCTACACTGTCTTTAATAATGTTTAAAGGCTCTTAAATACGTCTAAATCAGCCAAAAACACGTTTTAAGCTGTTTTTTTGAGTTTAACAGCCTTGCCAAGAGTTTTATGGCTGTTTGACTGCTTTTAAACTCGCTTCACATATGTTAGAAGCTGTTCAAAACGTTCTTCAATGTCTCTAAGAATATTTAAAGGCTATAAAATCCGTCTAAATCTGCCAAAGACGCATTTAAAGCCGTTTTGTTGAGTTTAACAGCTTAGCGAAGCCTTATAAGGCTGTTTTACTGCTTTTAAACTGGCTTCATATATATTAGAAGCTATTTAAACAGTTCTACACTGTCTGTAACAATGTTTAAACTCTTAGACGTACGTCTAAATCAGCTAAAAACACATTTAAAGCCGTTTTATTGAGTTTAACAGCGTTGCCAAGCGTTTTAAGGCTGTTTTACTGCTTTTAAACTTGCTTCACATATGTTAGAGGCTGTTTAA
>JANSTP010265260.1:0-10900 GCA_025330745.1 Cladonema radiatum | reverse complement strand
CATTGCATTTATTTCCATAATCCCTTTGGGACTTTTTGTATATATTTTTTGCTGTTGCAGTATTTTATTTTAAAAAATTTAAAACTTGTAATAGTTTACAGAATTAATTATTTAGTTAATTTTTCAATAGTTTTACTTTTTTTTACCTTTTCATTGCTTTGGATAGTTGTAGTGTAATTAATCATTAGTCCTAATCTTGTTTCGATTTTGTTTGAGCATACATACAGTCAAACCTGCTAAAACGATCACCTCTTCAAGAAGATCACCTGTCTAAGAAGACCACTAGTTCCTGATCCTTAAACTGAATTTTCTATTGTTTTCAACCTGTATAAGAAGACCACCTGTCTAAGAAGACCACTTTTTCATGGTCCCCAGACTGGTCATTTTATACAGGTTTGACTATATAAAATTTGTCAAATGGAAAAGCAAAACACAATAGCAATATCAATTCAAGTAGAGATGCCAATACAAGCAGAAAGCTCATTTCAATTACTACTACTACTACTACTATTACTACTACTACTAAAAACATTTATTTCACCATCAAAAAAAAGGTTTACAACATATAAGTACTATTATAGGCGTGGACAGCATCAACAGAGTAAATCTGTCAGAAGATGTGCCCTAAAAAAAAAAATTAAATATATTTGACCAATGGTGACAATAAAGCCATTATTTACAAGCTATGTGAAAATAGAACCGTGCGAAATATGAACAACCATAAACTTTTTCAAGTGATGCGATAAGAAAAAACTAAAACATACTAAACGAAAAAGGTGAAATGTAAATGGTTAAAATTAGCCAATCTCCATTTCTTTTTATTATCGCCTTATTTATGCAGAATCTCTATTTTTCCCCCACATGGTAAGCTGAGTGATAAAGCATATCAAAAAAAAGACGAAAAGAAAGAAAAAAAAGCAAAAACTAAAACAAAATCAACAAAGTAGGGTTTGAACCAATGAAGAATTAGAAACTATCAGTGGAAACTACAGAGTAATTTCCAGTGGATTAGACCATTAAGAAAGTTATCATTTAAAATTTCAATCATTATGACCTGTAAACTTCAAAAAAGTGACGTTCAATAGATGATACAGCATCAGTGTTTGAAACTTTGGACAAGTTTATTGTAAGATCTGATTGAATTTTATTCCATGAGAGAGCAGACTGTGTTTTTACCGAAAAATGACCATAGTAAACAGAATTTACTTGTGGAATATTGACTTGTTGTTTCAATGACCCTCTAGTATTATGAGCATGGATTTCATTAAATGGGGTGAAAAAGTCGTGAAAGGATAAGGGGGTGTTTCGTCACAGACAGTTTTTTATTGCAGAATTAGATTGCAGGATTTTTGAGATTTCTGTATTGCCCGCTTGGCCGGGTAATTAACATATAGTATCAAAGAGTATAAACTATTAAATGTTTGAAATATTTAGCGATACATTCTCATTCAAACTTCAAGTCAACTGCTTTTACTACATAAAATAGCTGCCACCTGTTCCATTCAACAGTAAAACCATTTCTGCAGCCATGTTCCAGAATGAACAACAAAATGAAACAGATCAAACATAGATATAAAAACAAAACTGTATTAACTTAAAAAAAGGTGTTCTTCTAGTAAAGCCATTGATCTCTTTTTTTCATTAGTTGTTTTATGTTTTCAGCTAGCTGTAAATGAAGAGTAGAAGATGGTTAAGCTTTAAAATATAGCTACCCTTCTTTGAGAAATAAATAGATCTATAAATTGATTCAATAGAGGAATGGATTGAGGTAGCAACATGTAGAGGGGGGAGGGGGTAATGGGAGGTTTTCCCCCATTTAGAAATAGAGATTATATCAAACAGTTTGGAAATTCTAAGGCATCCAACAAGTCTTCTTTTCTAGTTCAATGTAATGACTTCAGTTATTGCTGAAATGCTTCAAAACAAATAAAAGATAAATTTGCAGGGGTTATTCTATATAGTCGCTCCCAAAATCGAGGGTGCGTAACCAAAAAAATTGACCCATTTTCAAAACTCAGTTTTGAAAACATGTCCATAGATCTGCGAGAGAGCCTAGAGTGCAGGAGCCACGTTTCGACGAAAATTTATCAAAAACAGGCCAACAAACAAGTTTGCAGAGTATGTCAGCTGCGCACCCAACATTGAATTACAAAATGTGGCAATGGCGCAGATCAAGAATTCTGGAAATATTCTAAATCAGAGCATGCACCACAGGAAAAAATCTGAAATTTACTATTCGAAATATTGTTAACTTTCGAATCAGAAATTAGCAAGGTTTAAACTTTCGAACAATATTATATCCATTTTACGATTCAAAAATTTAAAAGTAAAAACCGACCCAACAAAAATGCTAAAAAAAAACAAACAATTTTAGAACCAATTTTTTTTCCAAAAAATTGTCAAGATTTGTGTATCGCAGAAGATGTCAAAATTTTGCATAAAAAATTAGCAAATTTCAAACTTCTCAAAAATTACAAAAAAACAGTTCCATTTTATATTGAAGAACTGAGGGGACTTTTAACGAAAAATCCAAACCTTTATATAACAACATTTTTTTTGACTCAGCTTTTATTGACAATTCGTAATGGTATTTAATCATTTATCATTTTCTAAAATAATATTATTTACTAAATGCAAATTAGTTTGTGAATGAACAAAATTTACACTCAAAAAGCAATCAAGTTTCATATTAAAATCATTCTAGAAGGTTTTTCGAAAATCGTCAATCTTGTGTACCAGTTTATACAAGTTATTATGTACAAGCTTTTATTCATTGTTCTCTTTTTTTTTTGAGATATTTGCATTATTGCTATCTTGCTAAGCTATATTATGAGCATTTTTGATTCAGAAGTGTTCTTTTTTTGCTCGCAGATTAGATCCAGAGAGTCTTCCGACAAGACAAAGATGTATGATATCTGTACGTAAAATTTGCTATCGATTATCGCAAATTTCAATTTGAACCGTGCAGCACCAGTCACGTACCTACGTTGGTCAGAACAATTGCATTAGTATTACCTTCAACAATACAATAACATAGTAGTGATACAGTATTCTCAAGCATCATTTTTGAATTTCGATCATCATCAACAATTAACTTGGATGATTTTGTATAGCTGTATTGCTGGTTGAGTGATAGTTGTTACAAGTTTACATGGAAGGAACCTGTATCGTACATTGGAAATGCAAAACTTTTTCATCTGCTGAATTAACGATAGCCAAATCTGAGTTTTGATACATTTTCTTTCTTTTCAACCTTTTTTATATGTTTGAAAATTATATATAGACTTGGGTATATTATAGATGTCAATGCATTAAATGTCTTTTTGTACCTTTGTATATTTAAACATCTTTGTTTATTTAAATAAACAAAGATGTTTAAATATACAAAGGCTTCACCTCCAAATTTGGAGGTGAAGCCGCTTCAAGCTCCTTCTTTCCTTTCAAGATTTATTGTTCATGCCTAGTTTGGGTGTTCTTTTCTAAATGTTTTTATCAAAATTTGCAAATTTTTGAGACAATTGATCAGTTTGTAACTGAAATTTTTTTATGTTTCAATTTTGGCTGTTTCAAAGTTTACTTTGATTTTTGATATATATTGTTTGATCCAATATTATTAGTTTGTTTGTTTTTTCCTTTACCAGTATATACTAAAAAGTGCATTAAACTAGTTAATAGAATTAGATCAAATTCAGTTACATTAAAGTAGATATTATGATTAAAAAGATAAATTTAAATTTGTAAACCCCTTAAAAATTCAAGCCAAAGTTTTTAAATATTTATTTCGAAAATTGATCTTTTTCACATGTCGATTATTCATTAATTAAAGTTAGTTTTAAATATAAAATTTGTAACACAGAGCCTGTTGACAGCGTAAACTACTAACAAAACTAAACAATACTTCCCAATTAACATATTCGAAAATTGACTATTTAAGGAATATTTTATGGAATCGATTTTTTGGTTTTTTTAACTCAAAAGTTAATCAAATCCATGCGGATTATAAATTAATTTCTGGTTTCCGGATAGCTTCCGTCAGGAGTGCCATTATTCGCAATTTGTATATTATCAAATTAACAATCGAAATTTTGTACATCTTACAACCTAATTTTCGTATCGGAAGTTTAAAATTTTTTCCTGTGACACTTCCATTATGTGGATAACTTTTCCAACTCATGGTTAGTTAACTTGCACATAAATTTAAACGGAAAAGAATGTAAAACTAAATCTATGGCTAAACTGGAAATGGAATCACTTTTTCTTGCAGACAGAGGTCAATGTAATGTTGTTCAAAAATGCTTGTAAAATCAAATCAAATCAAATCATATATATTCTTTTTTATAAGAAATTACAACGAGTGGTTCCAAATAATTCACGCTAATGTGTCAAAAAGAAGACTCTATGAGGCACGCCTCTTACAATGAGCCAAAAAAAAACCCGTAAAATAAAAGAAAAAGAAATACACACACTTTATATATATACATTTATATACACTTACACAGTACAACATATATTTAAAATACTATTAACATTGATTGAACAAATATGATATGGTTCATTGAAAAACAAAAGCTGGAATCTATATGAGATCAGACAAAAGAGTACCCTGAGGGGTATTTATCGCGGATTAATATAAATTAATTTCGAGGTAAATAATAATAATTAAAAGTGATGTGGAATTAGACTTACACAAATGAATAGGCTACAATTCTAGTTTGATAACAGTCATAAGTAAGAAGATAAGATCTTCTTTGTCAAAAAGATCTTATTTCCGGAGAAACTATCTATAACTTGAAAGGAGTACGTTGACAAAAGATTATTCCAATCTTGAATGCACTTAATTATATACTATTATATACTCAGAGAGTAATCTAGCCCTTTTTAGAGTCCGTTCATCCGGACGCTGCCCTCATAAAAATAAAACTTTTTCTTTGTTTTCCATTTAGAAAATCAATATCTTGAAGACATTTGTGCCCGCTTTACAGAAATTTATGCCCTTTTTACAGTTTTCTGGACCCTGCCCTTAATTTCCAGATTAGCCTCTGATACTTCTAAATACACTAAATTATACACTTAATTATATACTTCAATGGTCATTATGACTAATGAAAGATCAATAAAAGATATGTTTGCACACATTAGAAGAATTGCCCTGGATCTGTGTGCATTACATGAAAATACACGATTTCACGAATGTGATTGTTGCTAGGCAACACTCTAGCGGAGGTAAAGCAGAAAACTCTATAAGAGTTTGACCGAGAAATATATACCTCATGGAATGATTTTGTTTCTAGCTCTCAAAGTATAGTGCCTATTGAGCTAAAATTTTCTTAAGGATAGTTATTGATCATTAGTCTTGTTTTCTGTAGCTGAGAATGAAGATTAAAAAGCTTTGTCTTTCAAACTTTATACTTTTCTCCACGCTTCGCTCCACTTGTGACAAACATTCGAATTTTTGTTTACCTCCGCTAGAAGATTTTTTTCAGATGAGTTTTGAATTTGCGCATGTCAAGTACGAATTCGTGAAATGGTGTATTAATTTTGCGCACGTGCACTTCGTTGTGAGCCAATATTATAAGATCCATGAGGAGCTCTCAGCAGGGGCACTAAAATTATGCTTTCCAACTTTAGCTACCTATAAGTAGAGTAGTAACTACGGTACTTTTCGAATGAGAGGTTCAACATTTATAGCTCTGAGCTAGGTCTACACAGGGCGGTTAATTTAGAACTATCAGTTGCCTGAAAATAACTTTGATCTAGAAATAATAATCATTTCTATATTCTTGCCACCCAACGAGATCAAAATCGATTTGGAATTCTTCTTGAGTTCCCATCGCTAAATATTGTTTATGTCATCTGATGTCAAATTGCGACCAGACGAGGGAGTAGCGACCGAAAATATAAATCTGTTAAAACCATATCGAAACTTTGTAATATTGAAAACATTTTCTATATAAAGAATTATTTGGGCTATATTTTTAATACAAAAGTCATTTAACATTTGCTAAGCTTCCCAAACAAACTCAGATACAACAGTAAAACGAAGAAGAACGCAGTTAGCCGGCTATATTTTCTCAAAATCTGAAAAATGTAAACAAAAGACATTCGAAAAAGTCAAAATAGAATCATCGGTCACATTTTGACACAACTTAAACCGGTCGCAATTTAAACCGGTCGCAAATTGACAAGGGGGCTACCCTACATCTTACTAGCTTGATATAAAATCCAGTTTTTTATATCCTAGTCCACACAAATTTCGCGTCAACACCCCCCCCCACTCACCCCCACTTTCAAATGTGTGTCGGTGGCCCTGCTACAGTACATCATTCATCAAATAAAGAACAAGTTAGCTGCATGAGCTGCATGTGCCAGGAGTTCACGCAACCCACCCACACCTGCAATGGCTGTTGCACGAATACTGAATATAATATTGGCGCTGTATTCGGTTCCGTTCGACGGAACTTTACCATAGTAGTATTCCGTTCCGTCCGTGAGAAAAAACCGTCGATGTCATTACAATTTAACGGCGTTGTTAAATCGACAAGCGAATATTTCAAGCTCGCTATTTTTTTAAATCTGTCGATTTCTGTCTTAGATGAATTTGGAAGTTCTGTCTACGGATATTTTTCAAATCTGCACAATTGTAATATACATTTTTTGCATAAGAAAGAATTTTTGAGTTTCTTCCACAAGATTATGATCTTGTGTAGGTGCATTTTTGAGGAAAAAAATAGATGAACGGAAACACTCCACAAAAAACTAGAGTCTATTTATTCAGTCTTCAACCTGCATTCTTAGTTTCCGCAGATAATGGTAAAAAGTTTGAGAACTTAAAATTCGATTTTAATTTAAAGTAATTAATAAAATTTTGTCATATACCCGGATTCAAACTCGCTAATATATGTCATAGAGTTCTATTGTCTTATTCGTGCTATTCGTGCAGCAGCCATATGAGGGGTTTACTCTCACAATTTGTGCTCATCAAAATCTAGATATCAAAAACTTGACCTTTGGGACAATTTTGGGGCAAGTTATCTTAACGTAACCCTAGGTTTAATAACCCTACCCCATTTAAGCATATATTTTGAATTTAAAAAGTCTTTCTTCAAACGAAATATGGCTTTGTATTAAATATAACTTACACGAACCCCGTCGTAAAGACCGTGAAATTCCACTTTCGATTTAGCACTTTCTCCACTAAAATTTGATGAGCACAAATTGTGACAGTAAGAATATGTATAGTTGTAATAACGCATCATATATGACGTACCGTATATATATAATGCACTCTCTCGGTCAAAAATGTTTACTATTGAACGTAGAACTTTCGTGTTTATAATATTACGTTGAACAGTAAATATTATGCCACGGATGTGTTAGAAGAAAATAATTTGCGTACAATAAAAATTTGGATAAAAGTGCAACAAATCGGCGATATTTTGCTTCTTAATGATAGCAGTCGTCGAAACATATGGCCCATTGGAAGGATCATAAAGGTGAAAAAGGATAAAGACTGTGTCGTAAGCAGTACTGATGTTTTGATAAACGATATAGAAAATGATTCGAAGAAGATTGTGAACAAAAAGACTTCGAAACTAGTACTTCTGGTAGAAAATGTCGAATCCCCACCAGAGGAGCAACTGATGATTAAGATTCTGAATGCAATCTTAGGGGAGCCAAATGTTGGTGGTGGAATAGTTGTGAACACTTGTCATAATAAATGACATCACAAATCACTGACATCATTGATAACATCATGAGCAATTAATTAAAAGCAATTAATTTTCATAAAATATTAGCATGTTATATTATTTTATAGTGAAAGCTTATTGCACTTAACCTTAAAGTATAAAGTGTTTAGTTCTCCTTTTTAGATACTTTTTGAATATAACTTTTATTTATATACCTTAGGGAATTTTATGTGATGTGTCGATATTTAATTCTTAACCCTATTTACCATGGGCTTTTCAGTCCCTTGTATGCCTGGAGGGTCTGATTCAGCCCCTCCCCCTATCTAATTCCAGAACCACAAAACCTATATCAATGAAACTTTGTAGGATGATAGTTCAATCCTTTATGAACAATGTAAAAAATTTTTGGCTGCTATGGTAACCCAAAATTTGATGACGTCATCGTTTATATATTGACAGCCCCATTTTTTTGTTAATTTTTTGGCTCTTTTATTGAAGTTCTGTATCTTTATGGCATTGGAAATATTTTTTAATATATCTAAGGTAAAAGTAAGGATTCTATCACAAAAAAATGATAAAAAAATATTGACCACACCCATAATGACGTCATTATTATGACAAATTTTCAACCAAATTTCTTAAAAAATCATCATTTTTCCCACAAAAAAGGGTCATATGAGCCTTATAATGATTTTTTATGCTGTTTTATGTGAAATTAATCATTTTTCAAGAATAAATAATATTTTAGCATATTTTTAAGATTTTTTGATGACGTCAGCATCAAAAATTGTATAGTTATAGCTTACCCCCGGAATTTCGAAATTATAGGGAAATCATAAAGATATTTTTCAAATTTCGTGTCTTATTAGTGATAGATTACTGAAAGAAGTAAAAAATTAATAAAAAGAATGTGAGAAAACTTCCTAAATAGCAAAAAATATCCAAAATCCTCAAAAATTTTTAACGGTTGCAAGGGGGAACAAGCGTTGCTAGGGAAAAATTGGGCGTGGTCAATTTTAAAAACTACACCAAATAATTGGCAAATAAATTTTATGAAAAGTCAAAAAGTTTTAGCAGAGAAAAATGTCTACAAGAAAAGTTATTTGAAATAATCTGCAGGCCCGGCGGAGCCGCTGCGGCAGCTACGGCAAACGCCGCACCACTTTTTTTTTGATCCAGATAAGATTTTTTGAAGCAAATATTTTGACTATTTTTGTTCGTTTTTTTTCACAGAAAGAAATTTAAACAAATGTCAATGCTTCCCAAATATGATGCTTCAATGTTATTTATACGTATGCAAGGTCGTAATTTCCATTCAAATATTGAGGGAGCTAGAATTCACTTCAAATCATTTCTTTCCCGGAAATTGTTGCAAACATTTACTTTACATACACTATTCTACATAGCCTGTTCAAAGCTTATTGAGTCACCGATACTATTTATTAAGAACTCCATACCTTAAAAAACAAGTTTTTCTGAAAAAGGAAAATATTGGGGGGGGGGAAATAAAGACCCCCTGCCCCAAGAATTGTGTCCCTGTATGTAAGGACCGCAGACCAACCGTATTTTTTGGTTGTCTTTTGTTTCTATCTGAATTTGTTTACATAAGCGATAATTATAATCAAAAAAGATATCCTTCTGTTAAAGTTTAAAACAATGTTGTGCTCTGTTAAGACATATTAAACTGTCATTTTGCCGTCGATAATTTGTTAGGGTCTTTTGGAATGGTATGCAATTAAGAAAAGAGAGAAAGGTAATTTTAAAAATGGCTGTTTTGAATTTTCTCTGGAAAAATATGGTTTCTCGATTACATGTCTATAAAATCAATGTCAATATCAACCCAAAGGTCTGTATTAGAAATATGATTTTTAAACCTTTATCTAGATTTTTGAATAAGGAAAGTCTGTGGGAACACGTAATATGTATTCCAAATGCATTCTAAAACTTTTATTTTTGTGTCATTAATCTAAGATAGAAATATAATTTTAGTTTACATTAAGATCAGCAGGTAAAAATATCAAGATATTAAAAAATTTAGTGACTATTTTCTTAACCGAAATGACCGTAAAACGTTATTTTAGATCATATAAACTCAAAAATTTTCTTCGTCGCCCAACCATAGTGGGCGACATTTTTTCCATTACAATAAGATTTGGCCGCACCAATTAATAATAGCTTCCGCCGGGCCTGATATAGGTGAATGTAGGGGATAGTAAACCTGTTGAGAGAAGGAGACAAAACATGGGAAAAGAGGTATCGAAGAGAGTAAAGCCAGGACAAAAAATATGAAAATTAAAATATGGAATCCTACCCATTTTCACCGAAAAATGTAATATGCGATATATTGGAATTCAAAACAAATAAATATGTAAATAAATAACATAAAAATATAATATTAAAAAATTTGATATAAAAATAAAACAAACACGAAACCAATGAAAGTTTCTTCAACTACATTCTTATTGTGACAGTCTGTTTATGTGCGATTTAAAATATTAAGTATTTTGAGAATTCGACAGTCTCAAAGCAATTGAACATGTAAAAAATTACACCAAATCTATTATATTTGATATTAATACTTCGTCTTTTCATTAATTATTTGAGGTGTCATTAAGCGCTGTCTTTCTTATATTCAAGAGGGAAATCAGTTTTTCGTATCTACAAAAGGTTCGTCACACTTAAACCAATATAACTTGTGAATGAATATACTAACTAAATCCCTTTTGTAAGCTTTTGTTTTAATTGAAATGAAAAATAAAATACTATTTCTTTTTGAAAATTGATATTTTATGTTCTGAAAAAGATATTGTACGTCTTTTGATATTACGCAGAATTCCCTAAATTTCTTGTCGAACAAAATATTCGTCCTCCTAAGGAGCCTAAGTCACAGCCTACACCCCCTCTACACCCCCTTCCCCCGAAGGATCATTATTAGTCATTATACTCGTATGCCAAAAAATTGTGCCTTAGCACAACCATTCTTCAAACTTAAGTTGAGTTCCAACTCCATCTTTATTAAGGGTGTTAAAAAATGGAATAACTTGTAAGTTTAGCAGTTTTCAAAAGAAGTGTGAAATCCCATTTGTTAGGAATGATGTAGTTTTTGTGGTACAAGGAAAATTGCCCCCCAGTAAATTGCCACCCGGAAAATTGCCCCCCGTCAAATTACCCCCGGGAAGATTGCCACCCGGAAAATTGCCTACCAGGTGAAT
>JANSTP010265248.1:0-10900 GCA_025330745.1 Cladonema radiatum | reverse complement strand
TGAATAGCGCCTGCAATTTGATTAGTGGGTTTGGGAAAACTATTCGAAAGTCTTTGAGTTTGAACTTTTTTGGCTGAAGTAGCTTCGAGTTTCTTCAAATTGTCATGGAAACTATTTTTTTTTAAGGTTGTTTCTGTTTTTGCAGGTGCGTCGCTCTGCCATCTTTTCACAGCATCAGACACAGATGGAGATTTGCTACTGGGATATTTCTTTATTGTTTGTTTTTCTACAGAATATGTTTTCGTAGTAGCACCAACACTTGGCTTTCCTGATTGACCTACAGCAGTCGATTCAATTGGTCTTGCATTTTTCAGTCTGTTTTTCTGGTAAACATTGTGTTTAAGCATGTTGCTATTAGTTACGCATTCAGGAGTTGATTCGATTTTTTTCAAATGAAAACTTGCTCGAGGGCGTATGGGAGGAGGTAGGTTGAATTTCCGATTTGGTTTCGATACAAATCCGTCCTTGTTGCCGTTTTTCGGTTTCGGAAATTTGTTTTGAAGGAAAACACCTACAGATCCGTTCGATTCCCTTTTGAAAGTAAATAGTGGCCTCTTTTTGTGATTTCGGCGAGCCTTTGGTCGGTCTAGTGTTGGATGTTTCAGTTTCCGTGCATGTGGCGCTAAGACTGAAAGAGATCAGAAAGGTGAGTGAGAATGTTTATTAATGAAGCCCTTTCCTCAAACATAAGGGAAAATTATAGTTGCTACGAAAAAAAGACGGTGGCTACAAATACTTTGGTAAAAAATTTTCATAAAGGATTAATGATCATACGTGATCGAACCTGATCGTGGCTGAATGACCTTAGTTCCGTAAAAATTCCAGATAAAGTAAAAAACAATACAGTATTTAATGACCAGTTGAAGTAAATTTAGTCCGTCTTCCCAATTTGATCCTACCTGCCATTGCTTAGAGCAAAACATTCTACTTCTTTGTCCTAGAGAGACTAAACTTTTATATAGAGAAGAAAAGAGATTAAGGCCCGTAGAAACAGGGGGCATAGTGGGCATTTGCTCCCAAATAAATTTGTTGGTTTTTTGGGGTTTTTTTACTAATCTTTAGAGTAAAAAGGAAGGACTGTTGTTTCCAACGTTATTATGTGTATTGTAATTTTTTTGATCATATAGCAGGTTTTAGGGGTGGGTTTTTTTCTAAGTCTTCAATTTTTAAAAATGGGTGGGTCGCGGGTAGTCGTAGTGGTTAGTCGTTAAGACTGGTTTGAAAGAGAGCGGTTTCGGTTTTTTCGGTTTTTTGGGATTTTTAGAAATTCAATTCTCTGTACTTTTTTCTATAAAGTAACAATAAGAAAGGTGGAAATAGCCCCTGCTAGTTTTTAATCCTGTGAGTACAGGACCTAACGACGAAATTGTTTCTGTACCATAATTAGTGTTTTGGGATTTGGGTGAACAAAGCTGCTATTTTTTCTTAGATCATATTGATTATTACGGAGTTCGAAAAGATTAGATACTATGGCTGGGGAAAGATTATTTTTAATTTTATACATTTCTACAGCTAAAGCTTGAAGGTTTTTATGATGAATGGAAAAATTATTGTCTCGTTGTAAGAGAGTATCAAAGCTAGATTTCCAGTCACTGTAAATTATCCGAAGACATCTTTCATGAAGCCTGTTAATTTTGTTATTCTTGGAGCGACTACAGCACATCCATATTAGGGGACAGTAGCTAAACTGGCAGGAGAAGAAAGCATTCATTATCTTTTTGCGTTGGTGTAAGACCATATATGGGCATATTCTAGAAAGAACGTGGACCTTACGACTAGCCTTTCTACATTATATTATAAATATGTTCATTAAAGTCAAGGAGCTTAGTTGAAAAAGAATTTTTTATAGTCGTGTTACCTATTGAAAAGTTTCTTTCATTTTCACAGCTAAGGATAACATGGCATTTATATGGATTGGCTTTCATCATATTTTCACTAAACCAGTCAAAGAGTTCATTTGTAGCCTTCTCTAATTTATCAATTACATCACCGGTGTAATCTCCGTCGGTATAACAGGTGTTATTGTCCGCATAACCAGCAAAATTGACATCCAGAATTTGAAAAAAGATGTCGCAAAAAAATGATAAATAGTGTAGGACCTAAAATAGACCCCTCTGGAACTCCAAAAACAATAGTCTGCCATAAGCTAAAAGAATTATTTATCTTAACTCTCTTTTGGCGATCAGTCAAATAACTATAAATAAGTTTTAGACTTTGCATGTTGAACCCATAGGCATGAAGTTTTGCAGTGATTAGCTCATGTTCAAGGGAAACAAAGGAAACAAGGGAAGCAAGGGAAACAAGGGAAGCAAAGGAAACAAGGGAAACAAGGGAAACAAAGGAAACAAGGGAAGCAAGGGAGACAAGGGAAGCAAAGGAAACAAGGGAAGCAAAGGAAACAAGGGAAACAAGGGAAGCAAAGGAAACAAGGGAAGCAAGGGAAACAAGGGAATCAAAGGAAACAAGGGAAACAAGGGAAGCAAGGGAAACAACGGAAGCAAGGGAAACAACGGAAGCAAGGGAAACAAGGGAAGCAAGGGAAGCAAAGGAAACAAGGGAAACCAGGGAAACAAGGGAAACAAAGGAAACAAGGGAAGCAAGGGAAACAAGGGAAGCAAGGGAAGCAAAGGAAACAAGGGAAACAAGGGAAACAAGAAGGGAAGCAAGGGAAGCAAGTGAAACAAGGGAAGCAAGGGAAACAAGATATATGAATAGAAAAATGATATGTTTAGTAATAGATTAATATCATTATCTTTAAGAGAAGACCCATGGATACGTGAAGTTGTAGCCAATTTTACTCAGGATAAAATGGGAAGGGAAAAGATTGCATGGCCAAGAAATGGGCCTTTGTATATCAATTTGTATGCAAATAGGACGATATCAAGTACAAATGTTATGCAGTGTGAACACTTGGAAAAACTGATTGACAATATCAAAGAGAAAGGGGAACCTGGCTATAACTTAATTTGCATTGCCGATGGCGGACCCGACTGGGCAGTTAAAGGCACGATTAACCTCATGTCACTAGGCTTGTTGTGGGAAACTTCGAAACTTGATATTTTGGTTGTACAATCATATGCACCAGGACATTCAAGATTTAATCCTATAGAAAGAAGTTGGTCACAACTTACAAAATGGCTAACGACTGTTATCTTGCCAGTTGAAGATAACGGCAAGGTTCCGCATGAAAAAGACGATAAAGGTTGGAGCGATATTTTGGACAATGTAATAGAATTATGCTCCAGATTTTGGGACAAAAAAAAGTATGCTGGATTTCCAATCAAAGTTGACCGTTTTTTTCCTGATAACCCGAGTATTGATAGATTGAAACGCAAATATTCAAGACTACATGAGTTTGCTAATAGTAGAAAATCTCAAATAAGAAAGTCCTGGGAAATGCAACTTTTGAAGCAAAAATACAAATTTTATTTGAAACATGTGAACCGTAAGTCATATCAATTGGAATTTGTTCGTTGCGAAAACTGTGAACATTGCAATTCTTTACCAAAAAGAAAAAACAAATTATTAGAAGAGGTTCGTAATTTTGGTGGCACTTTTCCAACTCCAGAGGCTAGTTTGTTTCATGATGGGCACTATAGAACATTTTTAGACATGTACATATCTAATAAATCTTTAAATATATATAAAAATAAGAAAATTATCAAAAACCTAACAGACCACGGGAATTGTGAAAATGGTTGTTCTTATGCGTTTTTCTCTAAAGCCGATAAAGATCGACATAACCATCTCATGGACCATTAAATAAAAACATTTGTGTGATTTTTGTATATATAGTATATATATCATTGTAAATGCCGGTTTGTTTGAAAAAAATTTGTGTTGTGCGACAATTTATTCTTGTGTTTTTCAAAGAAAAATTCAACCAAAAAGTTTACCACTTTGTTGTCAATAGTTTATGAAAAAATATTTTGTTTGTTATTACAGGCCTCCTTGCTACGAAATTCCTTTATCTTGATTTTAATTTAAATTGCATGAAATTCGGCTAGCAGAATCCCCCCCCCTTTCAATTGGGAGTAATAACTCAATTTTTTCGTTTTTCAAAAACATTTTCGAAAAACGGTCAGTAAATATTTGCTTAACACTTTTCCAATTCTATAGATGTCTCCTGAGATCAATAATATGCTAGATATTCGGAAACCTGTCAACAGTAAAACCCTCCTACTGAAAAACTTTTCAAAAACTGATAATGAGGGTGTCTAAAGGTGGGGATTAACATATTAAAATTTTAGCGATTTTGACAATGATGATCAGATTTTTAGTAATTGTTTTGCGAAATATTTTGTCACCTTTTGCTGTATTTTAATCAGACGTATTCAAACATCATAATTTATTTTCATTTTCAACTGCGAATAAACTAATAGAAGTAAAACATTTTGAAAGATATTTAGCTTAGATTAAATATATTTCATTCTAGCAAGTTAAAAAAAAAATTGTGAAATCACTTGCGCTGTTAACATTTCGCATCATATCGAATTGCTTTACTTGTCATTTTGGGAAAACGTTTGGTGGCTGCGTACTACAAAAACATGAAAATTCTAATGGAGAAAATGGAGAGGTAAAACATTTAAAATCTTTTTTTTTATTATTATTATTTTATTTTGTGCTTTTAAAAGAGAAAAAAAAAGGAAAACAGTTGAAATTTGCATTTATTAATTATTTACTAGGTTGAAATGTCATCACTTGCTGTAAAGATGCAGGTTCAAGCTATTGACCCGGGACTTCGACAGTGGTTGAATGCTTCGGTAATCGAGTTAAACCTAGATCAAAGTCTCGTCAAACTGCATTGGTCATCGTACAGTCGCTATTTTGATTGCTGGGTTGATGTGAGCAAAGTTCGTTTACCAATTTCATGTCGACCACTGCTGTCTGGAAAGAAAATCGTGAAAAAAGATTTTCCTGTGAGAGATAAACCCAGCAGAATTCAAGGAGGAGATACTATTTATGATTGTGTACAAAAATTGGAGTTTGTAGTTGCAGTTAACGATCCGTGCAAATGTGAGGTATGTAGTATACAAGGTTTTTGTATAATGACATTGCAGTATATGTTTATAAAGGTGTAACTTAAATTTTCTGGACTCATTTTACTTAAATTTTTGAGTTAAAAATGGAGACGTTTAAGAGGGGGCGTTTATTTAATGTTTTTTTAAAACAACAACTTTAAAAAATATCAACAAAATGGCCCCTTTGTTCTTTCCCGTAAAATCTTAAGACTAAAGTTTTTCCTATTAATACCCCTCTTGGGGAGAGGTGTTAGGGAGCGTTTATAAGACGGGAGCATTTCTTTAATTTTTAGATTTCAATGGGGCGTTAAAAAGAAGGGGGTGCTGATCAGGGAATGTATGATCTTTGACATATCCAGTAGTAGCATAAAGTAATGTCCCAGTGAAAGTTTTGCAGGAAATATCCTTCCACTATAGAAAACTGCCTCCCTAAAAGTCTTTTTAATGACAATGAAACGGTTACCATAAGGATAGAAAACGGGTCTTCGTCAGATGTTTTGTCACTATTGTAGCTAAAATAAGGAGAAAACAACGCAGTTCATTCGACCCAAAATCTTATTAAAACCCCACCCTCATTATTAATTAAGTAACTCTTAATAAAAGAAGAATTGATGTATGATTTGCATCTTTTTATATATTTTATATAATTTTGTGAATATAACTTATTAGCAAACGCAAAGAAACTAGAAAATGTCAATAAACTTAGAAAGGGGTACTAATATACAACGGCGATGCTTAAAGGATTATTTTTCCAGAAGCAGAGTTTCTTGATCAAAGTTCACGCAAACTTTTGGCTAGGCCCTGGTTTGAGGAAACAAAAGTATTCAATGGGGCCGTTCTTGCAACATTCATTCTATGCTTATTTTTGCCTGTGGAAATAAAGAAGCTGTAGGGAAGGCAATTCAAGTAAAAGAATAAAATTAATACAAAAAGAAAAGAAAAGAAATCTTGAACTGCAGTACAGCTTATCTTCTTTCAATAATGTACAAACCTGTTTTATTTGTTTTATGAACCTGCAATCATCCCCCCGTTTATTAAGACCACTCTTCATTGTATTAGGCACCTAAGTATTAGTTCGGGGTCGGGCGGGGGGAGGGTTCCAGGTTAAATTTATGAGGTAAATGTAATACCAAATCTTATTCTAGGTCACAACAGAATGTGGAAAACAAGTTATGTATGAATATCTCCAAGAATTAAAAACTCAAGATGTCAAAGAAGGTCGCAATGAAGATTTAGAATCCCGACACAAACTTGAAGATAAAATAATTCTCCAAGAAAATGTTGTTGATAATTCAGTAGGAACTGATAGTATCGACTCGCCACAAATTTTAAAGAACTGCGTAAATAAGACCATAGAAAATGAAAATGAAACCACAAACGGAAATGAGGGGCTCGATAATACACCAATAGATCTTTCCTTGGATTTTGATAATTCAAGTAGTTCTTCAAAAATAATAAAAAGCTGTATCAACGATGTCATTGCAACATTAGTTGGCAGTGAAGATGAAAAACTCCCTTTGTTTGACCTGAGTGATTACCCATCATTCAATGAGCAAGAATCGTCGACAACAAATCCACAAAGTGACCAGCCGATACGACCAGAAAGAAAAGAAACATGGTACGAGCATACGCTTATTGATCAAATAAAGCTATTGAGAAGTGAAGTTTTCGAGATGAAACAAAAGCAACAGGAAATGTCATTTCTCATAACACCATTGTACGGACATGCTTGTAATGTAATAAAACCTAATGATAATAATGAAATAAAAAAGATACTCACTATCAACGATAGAGTAAACCAGGCGGAATCAAGCAATGGCGAAGCAATTGAATGTAGTGATCCACCTTCAAATTTCGAAAGCACAGTTGAATTTGATACACCGAAATACCATTCCTATATTGAAGAGATAGTAGAATGTAATAAAGAAAATATCAAGAGCTTCATTAACACTGAAATGAATACGTCACAACCTTGCAAAAAAAGCGAACCCAAAATTAAAAACTTAAAAACAAAACGAATTATGATCTAACGAATCTAACGATCTAACGAATTTATGTAGAACGAATTGAGATGATCAATGGAGATGATCCCTAATGTATTGTAATTCTTAGATGAGATGATAAATGTTAGATGAGTTTTTGTCCATTCTTAAAAATGTCATTAACGAGAAAATGGGAAAACCAGAGGAAATAAAAAAAGACAACTAGTTTAAGTCTAGTAACAGGTGTTATATGTGAATTACATTAGAAAAAGAAATTATATTAGTTTAAGTAAAGTGAAACTAAGTTTATTTTTCATTTCATTTTTGAGAAATGTATTACCGTTTTACATACCATTATTTTCTTTCTTTGGAAGTTTTTCAAAAAATCATCGAATTACACTAAAAATTTCAATACTTATTTGTTTTATATTGATTATATTGGGAATAATATTGGATATGAAAATGAATAATTTGTTTACACATCATTTATCATAGGAAAAACTAGAAAGAGGACTGGGAGGCTGTTAAAGTGGGCCAAGGCCTGGGGGCTGTGAAAAGCCAACACCCACAATGTTAATTTACTCATATAAATGTTTAACATATATGTTTTTTGAAGAAGAGTTTTCTTGAGATGAAGATATTATACACAAAATGAAGTTGTAATGTTATATTAAATATTACGTTAAAGTGCCATAAGTGTGATCAGAACTGTGTTATCAATAAAGAGGAATACTGTACACAAAGTGATAAAAGGAAATATATTTTCTAAGACATCAATGTAAAGAAGAATTTTTTTTCTTCAATTAAATTAAACTGCTAATAGGGATTTCTTCTGGCTTAATAATATTTAAAATACATGTTTTTTAAAAAGATTAATGTTATATGAAAGTTATATGATTCTTTAAAGAAAAATGGAATTTTTTCTTGAATCATGCAGCTGATTATAGAAAACAACTCACTTTAGGTGCGCGGTTCCATGAGGTAAAATGACATTTGTTTCCAGGGGGGATATTTCAATCTAGATTTTTGAAAACTGCATTGCTAAAATGCTGTCAACCAGACTCGACAAAGTCATTGTAGAAACCTGAGAAGACAGATATGGAAAAGATCTTTCTGTCACTAGACCCAGTTCTTTTTCCAAAAACAGATTTCCTTTAAGTTACAGCCTTAAAAAATTTTGCTGAAAAGTTATTTAGTGTTAAAGCATGTATTTGAATATTTTCGTGCCAAAAATATCGTTTGTTTTGTGAAAGGAGAAGTCTGTGGCCGGATATTGAACAAGAGGTTAAAAAAAAGGATCTGGGACGAGCAATCATTAAGTTATTTGCAAAGTTTTATCAAGGAGAAGTTCCAATTTATGTGCACTATCTCATTCATAAAATACCACTGTAACCTGAGATATGTGGCTTTCAGTATTCAGGTAATTTTTTAAATTTCATGAAGACATCACAAATGTTTGGCACTTTTGGGGAAATCCTCTTACAATGAAATCTTCAAACTCAGTTAACTTGAAAACAAAATGTTAGATTCAGATCAGATAAAAATTGGTGTTTATAGTTTATTAAGCTCTTTCATTCGAGCATAAGTTGTATTTTCTCTTTAAACTAACACAGTAAAACCTGTCTTAGCAGCCACTTATTTTAGATTACCACTTTAAGCCTATTTATGCTGGGCTTTTTGAGGATCAAATGAACTCCGAAAGTACCAATGCTATGGTAAAAAAACTTGGTACATACTTAAAACAACTCTTCTTGAGCATAACAAAAGACTTTTGGTATGACGACGTTATCGCTTTTCCGACCGACAGTAGCGCGAAACCGGCCAAATAGGCCTAAACTTTGAAGGCCTGGTTCTCTGGATCTACAAAAGCTTTTTTCATGCGGTTTTCACCAAACATCTTTAAATCTTAAGCGCTTTCACATATCTTCCGGGTTTCCGGATAATCGATCCGAAAATCCCATTTTTTCTGGAACTGGGCCAAAAATTGGCTTTACCATGGCTCAAAAGGGACGTTGCCATGGCAATTGTGGGCATGGTCACGAAAAAATTTTTACACCAAAATGTTGGGAAATAATTTTTACTAAAGTCATAAAGTTTTACGCTGTTTCAAGTTATAGTTTTAGAGCTGTGAACAAAAAAAAGAGCATTGTGGCGGAATCCCCCCCCCCTTGGCATAAATAGGGTTAAAGCTCCTTAATCCTCAATGAGTTTTTGATACAAATCATGTTCCAGAAGACAGCCACTTTTTTTAGGTCCCAAAATATAGCGATAGAACTATGAAAATCTCATCAAATTTATTGAAATCATTAAAGTGCCAATGTCAGACCAGCGTTCTTCTCGAATAAAACGCATGCATAAATTCATTAATAGGAAGAAATGTATGTAAACAAAGAATCACTTTCGGCATGCTTTCGGGATATCTGATATTGGCGCTTTAAGGTTTTTACTAAAAACCAAAGTGTTGATATTAGCTCAGTCTGATAGAAAGTCAGTTGTGCCATGAAGGAAAATCCTAAATTTAGGCAATTTGTAGGTGTTTGAGTTTTGGTGAATGTTTTATGTTTTTAGCAATAAAATAGTTACTGCTTTTATCAGAAATAAAGAATTTATGTTCTAAATAAAAACTAAACAAATTTTTTTCTAATAGAGCATTTAGGCTCTGTAGCTGGAGGGAGAAAATTGAAAAAAAAAATTAGACAGTTGCTCAGTTACTTGATAAATTATGAAAAATGCTAATCTATGGCTTAAGAGTTAATAATTTGGCAAAAAAAAATTACCGTCGTAATAATGGCCAGATTGCAGTTTAAACCTAGTAAAAAGTCTTTGAAATCTCTATAGTCCAGTCAACAATATTTTCTAAGAAAGTGTTAGTTTCAAATTATTTTAAACAGCTTTGGAAACAGCGGCCTTAATCTATGATATGCTCAGGACTTTTCCACCATACTACTTCGTTTATATGCTTAAAAAGCAAAAATTTCCTTGATAATGTTTGGTATTATTCCTATTCATCCCAAGATTTTTTGTTCTTTCAACCCCTAGGGCCCCTCCTGCCCCAAGTAATAAGGCTGCCACAATAGCGATACCATGAACAATAATTTTCAGAATGATGATGTTGTAAAAAAAGTGATGGCCTCATTAAATTGTCAGCAAGGTCACATAAAACAAGTTTTCGGAGATTTTCCAGGAGATTCAAGCCCATCATGAAAATTTGGCTAAGGGGTGAATGGGGTTAAGGAACACTACAATCTTATGAAAATTACAAGCTTGGCAAATTCATTTTTTCATTAACCTTTCACACAATTTCTAAAATGGTCAAATTTTCAAATCCATGGGGTGACTGTCTTATGCAGGCTTGAATAGTTTTTTATTTTAATATTTGCATTTTGATTATAAACAAAATATTTACCTAAATATTATTTGATATGTATTTTTTGGTGATTATGAAGTGTCAGTGTTAGGTTGAGTAGAAGTAGTTTTGTTAAATCGAGAATTGAAATAAAAAACTTATTTACTTTTAGTGGGAAAAATATTGGCTTGTGATATTGCAAAAGAAGATCCAAATACATCAGAAATCAATAGTAAGTTTGCTTTTCGCATTTTGTTTTTATTCTAATATGAAAAAATGATTTTTTTAATGCTTCGATTGTGAGCTGTCTAAATATCTGTCCATTTTTTACAGTTATTGTTCAAATTCAATCAATATTTTTGCCTGATTGAATTTAGCAAAAAATATATCTATTTTTAAAATATTTGTTGCAATTTAATACTGTTAAATTTTAAAACAATTTTTTTGAAGTTGTCAAGGAAATCGCATGCAGAATTTGTGAATGGAAATTGTTTGGACGAATTCTTAATTTGAAAGAAGTTGAAATTAAACAAATAGAAGAAAATAATCAA
>JANSTP010265226.1:0-10901 GCA_025330745.1 Cladonema radiatum | reverse complement strand
TCTTAAGCAGGTGAAATACATCTACAGAATTACCCTCAGCAGCATAATGTAAAACAGAACTTCCAAAACAGTCCACAGCAGAAATGTTTGCACCTGCATCTATTAGTATTTTAGTTTTCATTACAGAATTTTGATAAACTGATTCATGAAGTAATGTTGTACCTCGATAATTTTCTTCATTTATATCTGTACACATTTTTATATATGCACGAAAATTGTTTGGTGTCATAAATCTTTTGCAAGCAGAATGAAATATGGAATCTCCAGAAATGTTCTTCACATTTTTATCTGCACCAGCTTTTAATAACATTTCAATAATTTCTTCGCAATCTGTATAAAATAATGGAGTTTCTCCATTATTATTGATCTCGTTAACATTTAGACCCAATTTTAAATAAAATTCAATCAAATTTTTGTTGCTCCTTTTAACAGCAGCATGTAATAACGAATCTCCAGAAAAAGATTTTATATTAATATCAGCACCACAGTCAATTAGAAGCTGGCTTGTTTCAACAGATTTTGTTGTTTTAATCATATGCAAGGGTGTTTTACCACTCAAATTTCTGGCATTTACATCTAAACCTAATTGTAGAAGAAATAAAACAATATCTTTGAATTTTGTACTTTTTTTGGCAGCTATATGCAAGAGAGAATTCCCTTTAAATGTCTTTGCATGAATATCAGCACCTGAGCTAATGAGTAACTCCATCATCTCTATATGACCTTCAAAAACTGACAGGTGAAGTGGGGTATATCCTTTACCATTTCTACAATTTATATTTACCTTTTTTTCTAACAAAACAGTTCCGACTTCTACTGAATTTCCAGAGGCTGCAATATGCAATAACGTGTTTCCACTTTTATCTCTAATGTTAATATTGTCGCCTACATCAATAAGAAAAGAAACCATGCTAACTGAATCTTCTAACACTGCATAATGTAAGGGGGTTTGACCGGAATAATCTCTTGTTGCCACATCTAAATTCAGCTTCTGTAATAGCAATCCAATATCTTTACAATTCTTTCTGGCTGCAATGTGCCACAATGTTTCCCCTTTCTGTCCCTTCACCTGATAATCACCACCATTTTCAATAAGAGCTGAGAAAACCTCTATTGAATTGCTAGAAACCGCATAACAAAGGGGACTATTTCCAAGCTCATCCTTCAAATTTACATCTAGACCAAGAGCAAACAGCTTAGGTAATATTTCATGAAATCCACTTTCAGCAGCTAAATGAAGAAGATTCTTTCCATAAGGAACATGTATATCTGCTCCTTTTTCCAATAAGTACGAAGCAACATCTTTTGATAGGTTTTTCATAGCATAATACAGTGGGGAATGTCCATTTTTATCTTTTGCATTGATTTCTATAAAATACTTCTCAAGTATAGTAATAATGTTTTTAGAATTATTCTGTGCAGCTATATGAAAACTGTTTTCTCCTTTGAAACTCTTGGAATGGACATTAGCACCTAAATCTATAAGGGATTCACTGATATCTGCCATATCGTAACTGATAGCATAATGAAGTGCTGTCCATCCAAGATAATTTTCAGTATTAACATCAAGGTTTGGATCTGTTAATAGTACTTTTGTAGTTTTAGAACTTCTTACAGAAGCAATTACTAATGGAGTTAAGCTGTTAGCATTTTTCATGTTTACATCAGCACCTTTCTCTAGCAATATATGAAGAACTTCTTCAGAGTCCTCAAGAACTGCATAATGCGTAGGTTGATTCCCATGAATGTCCTTTGCATATATGTCTGCACCATTGTTTATCAATATTTCTGCAACATTCTTCTTGTTGTTTTGACAGGCCCGATGAAGCAAAGTGACACCAGAATTATCAGCACAATTCATGTCACCCCCGTGATTTGTAAGGATGACAAAAATGCTTTCATCACAATTATCTTTCACAGATAAGTACAAAGGAGTTTCACCAAAATCATTTTTACAATTCAAATTGATTCCTGTGTCTAAGATTAACCCCAAAACATATCTATTATTTCGAGATGCTGCAAGATGTAAAAGCGAATTATTATAACAATCTTTTACATCGACATCTGAACCATTTTTTATCAACGTCGAGATGACATCAACACTGTTTGATTCCACTGCATAAAAAAGGGGTGTTCTTTTGAGATTATTGGCAGCATTAATATCTGCAACATAATCCAGAAGGAGATTAATAACATGCATGTTACTTCTGGTTGCTGCAATATGAAGGGGACTGTCTCCATTATTTCCACTTATGGAATTCACTTTGGCTCCATGTTTCAGGAGAGTATGTACAATATCATAACTACAAGAATATGCAGCTTCGTGCAATGGTCCCTCTCCGTTATTGTCTTCACTATTTACACATACTCCTTGCTCTATCAAATACAGGATTACATCTAAACTCATACTACTCACAGCATAATGCATGATAGTTTTCCCATCTTTTGTTCTAGCATTGATATTAGCACCATGTGCAATCAATAATTTAATGGTTTTCAAATCACCTCTTCCACAAGATATATGTAATGGTGTTTCATTTAAATTATTACTGATATTAGTACTCATACCACAAACTTCTATCAGATATGCTGGAATATGAGCGGCTTGTTTGGTTTCAAGTGCGATGTGGAGTAAAGATGAATTGTTGAAGTTTTGGCGGTCGATTCCATGCAGCTTGATGAGCTCTTCCAATAATCGAATATTGTCATTACTGCACACAACTTTCAAAGCTAGCAAAACATCATAACCTAAAGAAATAATCAGGATGATGCCATCGCTGATTTGGACCTTAGTATTAACTTGTTACAACATTGTACGGCCATATAATAAAGGTCGGCCCGACCATTATTAAAGTGGGACAGAGCATTATAAAGTGCAGCCTCTTTTTGTAATAAGTGGCCACATATTACAAGTTTTAGTTAATTCATAACATGCAGTCGTGCCTTTAAATAACTGCTGTGAAGCAGCTAATAGTTTATTAATACTTTAAAACACATAGCTGCTTTTCAACACTTCATATTAACCTTATTCCACCCAGGGTTTTTTTCACTTTGTTGTTTATGGTGGGGTGGCTTTCACTCCCTTCCTTGATATCTCGAGAACCAATTATGGTAAAGTGATGAAACTTTATACACTAATATAATAGACCAACTTATTCTGAATACTTTGGTACCAAATTTAACCTATTATGTCATCAAATCTGATGAAGCCATCATTTTTTTACTGACGGGTCAGTCCAGCCAAGTTCAGCAAGGCTCTGGAATCAATGTTCTCAAAATCATCTCAAACCTTCAGATTCTATTAGTACCTATGAGAGGAATAAATCCTGAAAATATCAGTTCATTTCCTTTTTCCGTTCAAATTTCATGACCTTTTGAATATTTTAGCAGAGGCTGAATTTTTCTCAGGGTGAGGATTTTCTTAGTTTTGGACTTTGGAGGCCAATTTTCAGAAATTCTGTCCATTGGAAAAATCTAGATGATATTCCCTCAATTCTATGCATAGAATACTATCAATATCAGTTTAGTGCATGATATCTAACTAACTTGAAAACTTCTTATAGGGCTATCAAAATTAGAAAATTGTAAAAAATTTACACAAGAACTTGATATTTGAAATTTTTTTTGAGCTGTAAAAACCTTCATTGCTTTAGACCTGATAGTAGGCTATAAGAACATCACCAAAAAACAAAATTTAGCCTAATAATACAACATAATCTCAAGTTATTGGGTTCCCAAAATGAGTGTAAGGACAAAATTTAACATTTTACTGACTTTTTTTTCATTTTAAAATTCAATTAACTTCACAATGGTTGCTCAGAAGTGTATAAAACTATATATATATTCTTAAAGAACACCTTCAGCCCCACACAAAAATGTAAAATAAAGCAATCTCAGAACATCCTCTCAAAAGCTATGTGACATAAAAAATTGAAAAATCGTAACAAATTTGAATTTCCACAAAATTTAGAAGCCTGAAACTAGTAGGCAAAAAGAAATTTTGAACCAAATTTTAGATTTTCAAAAATTATCTTTCAGAGAATTATCATGACAATGGCAAACAAAGGCTTTTCCTTTTTAAAATGACATTTTATATCGAGACACTTTTCAGGGCACAATTGAGTTGATTTTGAGAACATTGATTCTAGAGCCTTGCTGAACTTGGCTGGACTGACCCTGACAGGACATTGTAAATCCAGGATTCCTAGGCTCAACTTCGAGTGACACTTAAGTCTGAAACGAACGAGATTTTTTCATGTGGTTTTCACCATTTTCCTACTAAAATAAAGTGTTTTGGTAAGTTATAAGGGATTTGGTTTTGTATTGTACCCAAAAATTGTAATTTGCTCCAAAATGACACTTATCTGGGTGTCACCGTGGTAACAAAGGGTGTGGTCACTCAAATTATTTTTCATGAAAATGATCCCAGATAAATTTTCTCTAAAGTCCGCAAAGTTTCCTGGCAAATCTTTATAAGTTACAGAATAATACTAAAAAAACTTCCAAGGGGGGTGGGAATGGGTTGTGTAATCCCTCAGGTGGAATAGGGCTAATTGTTAAAAACTGGCCCAGTCTTAAATCCAGGGCTGGACATTGCTGAAAAGCAGCCCAACATTAAAAACTTCTAGTCTGTGAATTTTCTTATTCTTTCTCGCCATAGTTATAGTCTAATGGACATTGAAAGTTTTGTTACTATTAGAACCTTTCTCCTCGTATTATGGTAGACATTATCTAAATTAAAGCAAAGTGGGTATGTTATTAGAAAACCTAACATGAATTAACTAAAATTTGTAATACATGGCCACGTATTACAATAAGCAACCAGACATTATAAGGCATAACCACACTTTATTAATGTTATAAAAACACAATACTAAGGTCCAAATAAACCATAATAGGATGATTATGCCTAGTTACTTGCAATAAACAAGAAAACAGGTGATCCAAATTTGGTACAAGCACCTTTGCTTTTTTAAAAAGCAAACTTTTAATAAATATTGCCAAAAAAAATATTGAGGATAGAATGGTCTGTAGACACAAACTATCAAACAGGTTATAGTAAAGGACTACAATGAAAAATCCAAAAACAGCAAAAAGGCAGAAATTTTTTTCTTGACATTGATAATGATTTAGACAAATAAAGCTATAAGAGATAATAGACACGAAAATGGTTTCTGAATAAAATAAAATCAGGTGTAAAAAAATTTGACAACGTTGTTTTACAAAAATTATGAAAAAATTTCAAGAAATTATGACTTTTTTCTTTAACATTGGGATTCACGTAAGGAACTAGAAAAACAACAAGAATGTTACAAAGGGTTAGTCAAATATTTCTATAACCTGAGCAGTAGCCATTAATGGCACCAGAAATTCTAAATATTTTTAAAATCAATTGTCTAAACATGGTTCCCACTGAGGTTTGATGTCCCCCCCCAACAAATCTACCTCCCCACAAGCTTTTTGCTCCCCCCAATCTTTGACTAGTGGCAGGTCCTTCCAAGGAAAAAATTCAATAAATACTTGAAAGATATCATCTTTGATATTTTATTTTCGAATCCAAGCAGAAGGATTAGTACTATCAGGTATTACACGCTAATGCCTTACTAGAGAACAGCACTCAGAAGGAAAAAAGGGATAGTATGCAACATCGTATGTATAACACAATTTTTTAATTTTTTAATTTTTGTTTCTTTAAGAACTAAAGGCAAGGGAGCAATCTCCTCAAATTTGTGTTAATAGGTAACTTCAAAGCACACAAGACATTCCTTTCTTTTCTTAATTTGATACTCAAAGTTTCAACCAGTCTTTCCTTCATTCCTATCATTTGGGAAATTTTTGGTAGCGCCAATCTCTAATTGGAGTGGCCCTCATACAATCAATGTATGTTTAGATTTGGCATTTAAATAAGTAAATGGGACCTTATTAAAAAGGAGAAAGCCTTTGGAGGTTATGCGATAAGCATTGCCAGATTATGCTACTAAAAAAGACCTGCCACTAAAAAAGTGGGGCATAAATTCCACTAAAAAAACAGTTAGCATATTTTACTTGGTAGTCATATTAGCTCCCATATTATCATGCCACTCCCTTTGGTCTCCCCAGAAGGACAAGGTCCCCCCTAATTTTTCAAAAAATCACTCCCCCCCAGAGCATTTTGGGCAAATTTAAGGATTAGCCCCCCCCCCAAATATTTTTTTTGGGGGGGTCGAAACCATGCTAAAGCAATTATTCTTTGATGAAATAAAATGTAGTGCTTATCATTACCTATCTTCCTCTAATCAAACATAGAATTAGAATGAAACAAAAAACAGGGTTCATCATTTTTCATTCTCTTTCTTGTTAACACCCAAGGTCCACCTCAAAATCCCTTAAATCTTCGAAACAAAATTAATTGGGTTGAAATCCTGTAGATTCTCCCCTCCTCTCCACTACCATGCTGAATTGGGCTAAAACACATGAAGTAAGTTTAGGTTAATCAGAAAAACAAACTCTCTAAAATACGTTGCTACAACATTTTAAAAAAGCTCATTTTGAGGAGGTGTATTACTGTTAAAAAAGCATCCTCAATTTTTGCATTACCTTCAAATGTTATCTTGCTTCTCTTTTGAAACTGCCATGGGTAACTAAAAACAAAATTGAACAAAATAATAAAACAGTTATACAAAAAACGTAACTCTTCATCATTTTTGTGAAGAAATAAAACAATTATGAGGGGTAATTAATTTGGGGTGTATTTTAATTTTGCTTTTATGAAAATTAAACACAAAAAATATGCTGATTTATTGCAATATCACATACTTTAATCGGGTTAATTTTTGCAAGATTAATTTTCGCGGTTTCTTGATTTTTTGACATTTTTGCGAAAATTTGTATCGCGAAAACACGAAAAATCATTGGATCGCAAAAGTTAATCCACATGAAAATTTTCAAACTAATAGATCGCGAAAATAAATCCAGTTGTAATTTTTTCCTTCTTTTCGTTATTTTCTTTCTTTCCTTAATATTTGTGTTCTTCTGATCGTATTTTCCAATTTCTTTTGGCGCATACTAAATTAGCACTATGTTTAGAGCCATTTTTATCTAGTTATAGTTATAAAAGAGATAAATATGTTTCTTTTACGAAGATATACTTAGTTGAAGAGTCGACTATTTTTGGCCATAATCATTTTTATCGCGAAAATAAATCCACACCAAATTCATTGGAACAATTATTTGCAAAAATTAATCCATGCGAAATTTTTCGAAGTGCCTACTCGCGAAAATAAATCCAAATAATTTTGCGGAGTTTTAAACTCGCAAAAATTAATCTAATTAAAGTAATTAATTTAAAATATGGAATAAATCAACTATAGAAACTTGGATATAGTCCTAGCCACAATACAAAAGATACAGTATAATAAAAAGTATAGTAGTATAATCTCTTGTGCGCAATATTTTCAAATATGTGGCCCTTGATATATTTGCATAGTGTCATCATAATTATTTCATTTTCACCTGCTAAAGCACTATTCTATTTAAATCAAAAATCCTACCATCCAAAGTCAATGGAATGGTTTCAATTATAAGTGATAAGCAAGTTATATCTGATAAATTTTTTTATCATTGTCATGAACTATTCTTTTTCGAAATATGCAATTTGTAAATTTCTATTGCTCTTGATAACATTGTAATTGAAAGGGAGCAGTGACTTCAAAATAATTCCAATCCTTTTTAGAAGGCATCGCTTTGAACAGTTTAAAGCTCAAGATATTGACGCATTGCATTTCCTTGTTTTAATCCAATTCATGTTTGGTTTTTTCATGTGTTAAAGCTAGAGGAGGGGTGGTCTGGCAGATTCCGCCACATCAATATCTAAAAAACCATGCCTGCCAAAGTGATGAGACTTTCTACAGTTATTTTTGTACTTATTCCCGACAGTTTGGTAACAAATCAAACCTATGACGCCATCACCATCATCATTTTTCCCTAAAATTGGTATTTCAGAAAGCCAGCTGGGAGTAAACCAAAAACTTTTTATGTTGTTTTCATTAGTTTCTATTAAAATCAAGCCCTCTAATATTATTGGGAGTTGCAGGAAATTTAGGCCTAAAGTTTGTATTATGCCCAAAAACGAACCTAAAATATGAACTACCCAATTGACTTTTTGGGCCTTGCCATAGCAGCAAAAGATGTAGCTATCAAAGTCACAAAATTTCATTGCATAACCTTTTTTAAGCTGGGTTTATGCTATAGTTTTTAATTAAAGAAATTTTGTAAAAATATTATTACCAATATACACTCTCGATATGTTTTTTTCCAATTTTTCTTGCGAGCGTCGTTACACTTAAATTCACTTTTTTTTTTTTTTTTGGAAACTGTATATTTTTTCTTTCCAATTTCAAACTTGACAAAGGTAATAACTACCCACGCTGAAATAACTATTATCGGCTAAAGGAAAAACAAGATTGATAGAAGCAAACATTGTGTGTAAATAAGTGGCCAGTAAGCAATCAATATATTTTTAAAGAAAAACAATTCAAGAATCGATTATTATCCCAATCTCAATGATTTTTATGTAAAAAGATATTTTTAAAGTATACCATGATGGCCAGTTGTATATTCTTATTATCTGCATTTTGCAAATTCCAATATTGCAATAGCAATAATACACCTTCAGCTTTTTCAATGTTGTTTCTCATAATTGATTTGCTCAGACATTGAAACATATCAACAAAATCAAAACAAGTGTTCTTTAGATAAAAAAAAGCTTCAACAAACTAAAAAAAAACAAGAAAAAGATGGAGAGATAAAAAAAAATAAAAAATGAATATAAATTACCAAAAAATGTCTATATTTAAATTATAATATAAAATACAATTAGAAATCATGGTGTAAACCCAGGGCAGAATCCCCCTCCGTAAGGATCAAGATTTAAAAACTACCAAGGACAGGCACATAAACCCCCCAAAAAAGTTGAGATATAGCCACTTGAGAAAATCTAGTGGGCGAAAAGATTTTTTGCTGCAAATCCATGAATGCAGCAGAAATTTCAAGAAAAAGAATCTTGACTTATTACAGAAAACATTTTAAAAAGTAAAGTATGATGTTTTGAACTCATTTCTGAAAAAAACATGCCATTCTAGGTTGACACTGACTATGCAAAATAAATTAAAGGCCCTAAAATTATATGATGGGTTTTAGATTTTGCAGATTCGCAGCAATATTGATAAGAAAAATAATGCTGTGTCAAAGCACTCACCAAAGCAAATGATTAAGAATAACTTAATTTCAAAGTGAAGACTTTATTCATTATATAACAATCCTTTTATAAAATCGAACTGTTTCTCCTCCTTCACAAGATATTTCACATTAAATGCTTTTAGGACTGGTCTGATTGTGAAGTCATCAGTATGCTATAAAAAATGCTGAAAAACAAAAACTTTAATATCTTATCTTCAAGAACCTCTTTTATCAAAAAAATTACAAAAACTTAAATACCTTTTTCCAGTTTCTTTATTAAGTTTATTAAGTTTTGCAAGTTTCAAAATATGGATCGCATAAGGATGACATAACACAAGTTACAGACCCTTTTAAAATTCACATCTACAAATCAAATCTCAAATATGCATTATCCCAGTAGTTGAAGTAAATTTTTCTAAAATTAAGACCATTCAAGCTACCCAAGCTTTAAATCATGAAAGCTCCTGTGAACAGCTCTGAAGATCTTATTCTCTAAGATCCATGTACACTTATCTCCTTTGCCATAAGGCGAGACCAATTCAATTTGTTGTTTTGCATGTCCGACCAACCCTATTTTTTGCAAAAATGGAATATTAATATTATTGGGTCTACCATAAACATTTTTTGTTGCTATACTCCCACAGATATGTATCTCACTTTTGTGATTTTATATTAGCAATATAAAACCAAATAATTAAACAATATGAAAACACAGCTAATAAAGTTTGTAGTATAAGACTGTCCCAGACTTTGGCTGACATTTTGAGAACATTTAAAAACTGAAAATAGTAAATGGAAAGTGAAATTACGTGTTCTGAAGGACAGGGGTTAGTTATATTAAATAAATGTCAAGACAGGGTAGGACTATCAAAACAGAGGTTGAATTAGGTTCAAATAACAAGGGCTTAAATTATTCCTAAAGTCCGTTTGCTGATTAACTTAAGAGGGCAGGCATGGAAATTTTGCGGAAACGATCGTTTTGTTACCGCATCGTTTCCGTGACATTGCAATTAGGGGAACGATTTTTCGTTCCTGCAAGAAATTTTCAATAGCCTCAAGACAACATTAATGATTAGAATAATTAGAATGACAGCGAGTAATCTAGAAAGTCAGGGCAGGGTCCGAAAAGATCGAAAAATGGCACAATTTTGACTAAAAAAGGCACAACTTTCTCAAACGTTTTAGTTTTTTCTATGAAAAACAACAAAAGATCTATATTTTTTGATATTTTAGTCCGACAGTCGGACTCTAAAAAGGGCTAGAATAGTCCCTGAATGAGTGTGAAAATATAGTCATTAAAAACCTTTTAGGAACAAAAATTGTAAGAAACTATGTTTCTGGCATCAATTCTACTTAAAAATAAGAGCGAAACAAATTCTTTCATATTTTTCATACGAAGTGTATTCCGTTCCGTCTGACAGATCTCTCTTAAAGAAATATTTTGTTCCGTCCTGGCGGTTTTTAGTTCAGCACCCATAATTTTGCGCCCTACTGTTTTAGCACTATGCCCTTGAACTGCATCTAGTATTTTTCAATAAGAATTATTGTTGAGAAATTTTCTGAGTTATTGTGAGCCATTGTTTGTGCAAATCATCCAGATTTTTGCAAAAATATCGCTGTGTTATGAAACTGTTATATCAATTTGTTGATCAACAGATGAGAGAATTGAGAAGATAAATTTCACA
>JANSTP010265215.1:0-10901 GCA_025330745.1 Cladonema radiatum | reverse complement strand
TTTTTAGAAAGGATTTTAAGAGAGCACTTTGTTGATGCTATTATAAACCGTGCTTTTGATGGATTTTTGTGCTTTTTCGGGATCCAGTATATCTTAGGGAGACAATAGTCCTCTTGGCCAATGTTATTAATTTGAAATTTATTATTTAAATCCTCAACATTTCTTTTCACAATATCCTCTGTATTATGATTGTTAATAAGCTCATAAGTTTGATTTGGCATGTTATTGCCCAACCCTAGTTCCTTAATTAAAACTGACGCATAAAAACGTTTGCAAATAACAGCTATATTCCCATTTGCTTTGTCAACAGGTGTTATGACAAAGTTGTCGTGAAGTTTTTCCAGAGCTGATTTAATATCTGGTAATGATAAAGATAATCTTTTATGGTTTTTAATGTGACTTTCCTCGAGAAATATTATCTTTTCATCAATCTTCTCTTCAATAGTAGAAAACCACCCAGAAAATGTCTGCTTATTCAGGCCTTTTTTATTACACCAAGAATCCACGTATTCTCTTAGCCCAGCTAAAATATGTTCCTTTGCTTTTTGGAAGTTGATTTCTTGACTTTCTCTAAATTTAGGACCCTTTGACAATATTTTCCTTAATTTGTTATTTTCAACAATTTTAAGGTCCCCAGTAACTATGTGTTCATGATGTTTATCCTTAAATTTTGAACTAGCACATGGGCATGGTATTGACTGAGGATTCCTAATAAATTCGTCAATATCCAGATTGGAAACGAAGTTATGGAAGTTAAAAACTTTTTGACTTATTGGATTAGACAATGTGTATGTTATCAGAGGATTATCAAAGTCTGAAAAGGGCAAAACTGAGGTGACATCAATGTGGTGTATAATATGTGCAGCATTTATCATTTCAACCCCTTTGTTATGGAAATAAATTGAACAAATGTTTTCCTTCTTCTTTTTATTTCGATTAGATCTACAAAGTGGCTTAAACAATTTCGACTCGATTGTGTCTACAACTTGAAGATAATATTGGCTTAAATCTTTGTTCAAACTATTGTCATATAGACTGTTTGTGATTCTTGTATGAACTTCACGCAAAGCTGATTTTTTCATAGTGGAGAGTGACACTCTTATGTAGTTTGAAAGATCTTTTAAATCACTAGTATTAATACCATTAATAAAAGACAAGGAGTCATTTTATTCCTACCTTTCCGATTTATTCCTCTACTTATTTTGCCATTAGATCTCGGTAATGAATGAAATTTATTAAAGACCAACGTGTGTGTATTTTCATTCTTATGTTAGGGTAATGTTAGGGTTAGGGTTAGTTCATTTCACTGTGATGTCATTTGCTTTGATTTTTCGGAACAACAGGCGGGCAAGAAAGTGCTGACTGAAAGTGAAATTCGAAAAACGATTTGATTTGCCTTTATGTATATAAGCTCATTTGCAGAGGCCTCATAGGATGAAATGAAATATATTACTTACCTGGCTGCCAATCAACAGTAAAAATCAAAACATACGCATGCACACTGATGATGCTGAAAGTCTTTAATTTTATTATACAGATCTTGCAAAGACAACCAATTAATAAATTGACCTGTTTTTCTTTTGTGTTTTTCTTTTGTTTACGATGTAAGACTTCAGAAACTTCAAAAGAACTTCTAGAGCTATGTCTGATGCTTCGTTGTTTCATAAAAGTTGTACTGTATTGGCCAAGAAATTTCGTTGAAAAAATTTTAATTGGTTGTTTTTGTATTGTCTAGATGACTTCACAAGTTAATCGCCATTTTCTATGAATTATGCACAAGTCTTTAAAGATTAAATAATTCGGATGATATGTAAAATCTGTGGTACTAGGCCATTCTTTATTTACCAAGGTATTATTAAAAAAGGGTTAGGTTAAAGAACATGGGGTTAACCTTACTCGGGTATATAGTGCATATGATCCAATATTTCAAGAACAAGGAGACAGATTGAATTATTTGTGTGTATTTATCTTTTGTAGTTTACATAATACCCAATTTGTAATTCCGCCTTGGATTCCTTTTAAAATAAATTAAACTCATTACATATGGTGAACACTTTCTCAAAACTCACATTTGTGATAAAGAATTATTTTTTGCTTTTATAGGTACTAGCCAAACATAATATTGTTTACATCTCACCAGAACATCTGTTAACTACATATAGAGAATGTTTAAAAGAGAAAACATTTTCCAAAAATCTTTTTTGTGTAGCTGTTGATGAAAGTCATTGCATAGCAAAGTGGCAAGAGATATTTACTTGAAGGACTTAACCAATATTATAATTTTGAGTTTAATGATCTTATATTTTAAAAGGATTATATAGATTTATTAACCCTGTTGCTTTTTAAAAACATTTGCCAATGTATCACAATATAATTTTTGATGGCTTCAAACTGAAATTTTAGAAAGTTTGATTCTGAGGTTACACTTTTTTTTATAAGCAGCTAGGCTCAAGGGTCAGACCTAAGTGTTGCTTTTTGGGAATTTTTGGGAATTTGCGGCTGCAAAGTTGCACTCAATGGGTCTTATTTGTTGAAATTTTTAACCCTATCTGGACCAGGGGGGGGGGCGCGATTCCGCCACCCTGCTGGTTTACCTAAAATTTTATTACAAACAATTTGGTGAAAAAAATTTTCGAAAAAATTTTGGACAACGGCCATGATGGGCAACTTTTGGACGCCGGTGGGGCAATTTTTTTCCAGACGAAGCCCAAAAACCTAACTTTCAGCATGTTTTCTCGAAAACTCGTAATATATGTGAAACTAGAACAAAAATGTGGACTTTTAGTGAAAACTGCATGTAAAAAGTTTTTTCGTTCAGATTTTATTTGAATTTAAGAGTTTTTTACCATTTTTCTTTATTTTCGGACTTGATTTTTGGGAAACAATGACGTCATCATTTAGAAATGATTCACAAAATCAATTTGGTCTCATTTTGTTCCTGAATGGTTGGTCTTTCTCTGTGGTAACGATTTTCGAAAAATACCTTCTAGAAACAGAGTTCTGGAGGGGGGGAAATCAGCCCCCCCCCCCGGTCCTGAGAAATGAAAAAAAGCACGGTCCAGATAGGGTTAAAAGACAAAGTTGTTGAGAATGTAAAATTCATCTCTCAAAGAAGTAATAGATACCAATTCAATGATTTTATGTAGATCTTTCAAAACAATCTGAGAATTTAACATTACAACCCCAAGAATTTTCTATTATTGTGCTGTTGCACTTCATTGTTTCTGCCGAAATTGGGTCTAGCTAGATCAGCACTTATCTTAAGTTCTTTTGAGCTTTGAATTTTCTTCCAATTTTGCAGTTCTCCCTAATGAAGTGTATTATTTCAATAATTGTTTTCCTTAGAAAGCCTTGGTTTGCTGAAAAAAGTACCACATAAGCAGAGTTTTTACTGTTATTCTATGCCATTATTTATCATTAATTCTGTTTGTTTTTTACAGCTTTTTTGATTTTGATTTTGATTTTTGATATGTCAAGTGATGAAGCAAAAGCCTTTAGATCTGCTTATGAAGCATTAGCTGAAATAAGATCATTATTGTTTTACAAAGTACCTATTTTGTCACTGACAGCAACAGCCATAAATGATACTCGATTAAAAATAATTGAGAGCTTGTGTATGCAAAATCCATATATATCAGCTTGTATTCCTGCTAAAGACAATATCAAGTTTTCAGTAATCAAGTTGGGTAAAGATCGTCCTAAAACATATTTTGAACCAGTTACTGATATGCTCAAAAGACACTCCTGAAAGTGTAAAAAACCATTGATATTTTGCAGGACTGTCTCTTATACGAGCTTAATCTATGGTTATATTGCTTTGAAAATTCAATATAAAGATTTTGAAGCTAGACCATATACAATGTTTCATGCTAATACTGACAAAGTTGTCAGTAGTGTAAAAGATTCTCGTAAAGCTAATTCTGATTGGTTTTTGGCTGGTCAATTTCCGATTTGCTGTTGATACTGGCACGTTGATTGGCTGTTTTTACAGTGTAAAACCCGAATGCTTGGTTAAATTAGCAGTAATATTTTAGGGGTATCGAAGTAATTTATTTTATGTAAGTGTGACCATGCGCCAAGGATTCTTTTCTTCGCACGCTTTTTTTTCTTGCGATAAACATGTGCAAGGCCGTCAGAACAGTTGAAAGATCAGAAGATGCCACTGTTGAAACACGCTTCAACTGTTTAAGTTTCTTCGATTTCGACTTTCCACAACAAACTTCAAATCCAAGAGCAAGTATCAAGAAAACTGCCAAAGCATTCGTAGAAACAAGTAAATGACAGATGAGTAATTTACCAAAGCGAACATATCATGGCACTGGACACCGATGGAAACCAAAATTATGTTCAACATGTTGTTTTTATTTGGGTGGCACATATTCGAAAAAAAATGTTCAAGAGATAAAACTAAGGATTTAAATGTCTTAGTGTATGAGGATGACTGAGGTAAACTAATTTTATGATTGATTACATTATCTTATATAAATCTTACTTTAATGGCAGAACATTTTTTTAAAGATTTACGGGAAAAAACTTTTGGGGTAAAGGCATTTTGAAATAATTTGTGATTTAAGAGTGAGCTGTTTTAATTTTTTTAACTAAACTTCAATTAATATTTAGGTCTATTTAATATCAGCAACAAAGTCCTTATAAGTTTGAATGTGCTGGTAGAGTTTCCAGAGTACTTTAAGGATGGCTTTCCAATCACTAATATCGTCTCTGCAAAATCAAAATCATTACTACTCAAAACAAAAGAGGTAAAGATACATGGTTATCACGTTTATTTACAAAATTTCAGAGTGCTTTCTACAATGTCAATGTTGTAGAAATTTTTATTAGATTTGAGTAACCACTTCTCATTCTCATATTTTATTTAAGAATTGGTTCCATCTGACTCGCAATTGCGATATTTAATTGATATTTTATACAATGGATACTATGCCTTTGAGGCTTTGACAGAAAGAGATTTAGATGACGTTATATGCAGTATATGTGGAGTAGTTGGTAAAGTATATTATAGAGATGGCGATCAGAAGAATTGTTGTAATGTTAGTGAGGTAAAAAAGTGAAACAAAAATTTTAATGCATCTGCATATACCATCTGGTTTGCACTAACTATCGCCAATCCAGTCCTCTGAATCCTGTTCTTCAGAGGTCAGCAAAATTATTAAGCAAAGTTGGCATAGTGAATTCAGAGTACTGCTAATCAATTGTGGATATTTAGCATTTCTCATAATTAAGAGTAAAGAAATCAAAATTACCCTAAATGTCCTTTTATTTGACTTTTTTATTTTGACCCAACATAGCTTTGCAATCTGAAATTTTTAGGTATACCTTAAGGGAAGGAACTTTGGCAGGAAGGAATTTTGGCGGACGAGCCAATTTGCCAAATTTATTGCAATTTGGCGGAATTTATTTTGGCAAATCGCAGAAAAGTTAATATTTATTGGGAATTAGTTTTGGCGGATGGCCTGAATGAATATTTTTTAAAGATGGTATTTGTTAAAATATGAAAATGTGAAATAATTTAATGACCTATTGTCTTTAATGTGAGCATGATAATTGCTAATATAGATAAATAAAAGAGATTGGCAAGAATTGGTATTTGGCGAGTGTCAAAAAATAGATTTTGGTGGGAATTTAAATCTGGCAGATGGTTAAAACATTTTTGGCAGGAATTAATTTTGGCGGATGTCTAAAAAAATAAATCTTGGCGGGATTTATTACAAGCATTTTCAATATAACAATATTTAATTCTGATCTTGTTTAGTTTTTTATCACAGTCGTTCCAAATCAAAGTACGAAGGACTCAAAATCTAGTTAGCCTGACAACCGTTGAGTTAATGTTAAATACAGCAAGCTGTAGGCACATTGCATGGATTATTTTCTAACTTTTGACATTTTAGGTTGATTTCTCCAGTGCTAATCAACCTGTGAATACAAGACCTTGTGAAAACAAAACTTCTCTGAAAACCTGCCTGGAGGAAATAAAATCAAAGATGGTTGAAAAATCTATCTACTCTGGTGTTAAGAACAACTTCAAGATATCAGTTAAAGACACGCTCATATTGATACCCGACGCTATGAAAAGCCATGAGTACAACACTGAGTTCTTGGAGAAGAGCATCTACCTGCAAAATGCAGGAGATCAAGTTGAAGGTTATTTTATATTTTATTGAATTAGAAAGGATTTTTAGTTATTTTTGCATTTTTGTGTAAACGTAAAAGAAATTTTCTTAAACTCAGTCTGAGTGGCATTGTAAGTGTTTGAATATGCTTAAATGTCAGTTTACCAAGGATTTTTAAAAAGGGTTATTTATGATCTGAATTTGTTTTTTTTTTGTTTCAGGTGATGCAATAACTTTGTCTGTGCTTTTAAGAAACGAAAAATTAGATACAAAATTTGAAAGCCTATCTATGGAGAAGTTAAAAGCTGCTGCACAGAAGTCTAATATTGATGTTAAAAGAAGATCAAAGGTTTTATTAATGTGCCACACACTGTTTTTTACAGATTATATTCTTAAATTCCATTGTCTTATGTTTTATGTCTCTCCAATATATTGTATTTTGCAGGATATGCTTGTCTTAAAAATGCAAGTTTTGCATGAATCATTTATAATTGGAAAATCAGCATGCCATCAGTTTTCAAAAGTTTCTGGACTTACAGGTAGATTCTATCATCTGGTTAGTCCTCATGGAGTAAGAGAGTCTTTTAGCTTTTCCTTTGCTTCCTGAAATGTCATCATTTTGAGACTTTTTATGCAATTTAGACAACAGTTACGTCAAAGTTCATGGCCCTTACAGAGTCTATTCGAGATGCATGTGATCTGTGGCTTTCTTTGAAACATCCCCCAGTGCTATTCATTTGTGACACACCATGCACTTTTGTTCGGCGCATGAACATTAGATCACCATATTTAGCATCAAAGTATTGGGGTGATCGAAATGGCTGTTTTGAAAAACCTGGTAAAAAACCTGGAAATGTATGTTACAGTTAATATAGCCATAATAGTTATTTTAAATCATCAATTACACTTTGCTTCTTCTTTTTATAGAATGTCGATGTACCTAAAGTAGTGCCAATTGAATTTTATGATAAATCACATTGTGACAAAAATGAAGATCCTCTATTTCATCACTTAAGTAACAGTGCAGAACGATTTTTGTGTGGTGACCGCTTTCACAGTGCAGCTAGCCCTCACAAGAATGATTTGTGTCGATTTCATGATATTGACTTGGCTCTTCAATGCAGTGAAAACAAGCTATCAGGAGTCTCAAAGCAACAAAAAAAATACGTTACGAAATCGCTCCTCATGTACACAGAGTTTCATGATGCATATCTTTTATAATTTTCTAATGAACTATTATGAGAATGAAGCAATTCTGGTATCTCAAAAGAAAGAGTTCAAAAATAGATTCCATGCAGACCCAGAAAAAGATGAATACATGCGTTTTACTTTAAATCAATGAACATTCTTCATATGAAAAGTAAACATACTTGTGGTAGAGACAGTGCAGATTGAAAGTTTAAAATGATATATAGGTCTTATGTTAATTGTCTCACATTATGGTCTCACATTGGCTTTGTGATATGTTTTAAGTATTACTGACAATATAATCTCTTATTTATAGAACAATATATTTTTAATATGGGCAAACATTTTAGCTGATCCAAACAAAATCTAAAGTTAATGGAAATAAATTTTGATGAATTCAAATTAAGATAAATATTGAACTAGAAAGTTTAGTTTAATAAATAGTCTACTCTCATGTAGACTTACAAAATGTAAATGATTTCGTAAGTGAAAAAATTGCTATTTTTAATGTATTCAATTTATGTTTCTTGTTGGAGAAAGGTATTTTCCATAATAAATTATTCATAATTATTAAGGCCAACCCCTACATTTATATATAACCCTATTATGTTTTATCAAGGGACACTTCAGAAATAGAAAATTATTATGTATAATTGATATTTTTGACATTGTACATTTCTGTTTAAACAAGAAAACAGACAAAATTTTTCAAAGTTGTTAGTGGTGTTTTATATTATATTCTAGATACCATTACCATTATAACTCTTTTTCAGAATCTAATGAAAGGTTAATGCTTTTAATAATTACTTGAATGCTTTTAATTATTTACTTAATTCTGTTTGATCCCTTGTTTCATTTTAATTTTCTCTTGTTTATGGTCTGCAGGAATCATTTGTAATAAGCCTGCAGTTTTTCATTTATTTTGATATCGTTTAGAAAAAATGAATGATCCTATTACATTTGTTGTGAGAGATAATGAAACGTATTATAAAAAAAAGTGAAAAAAAAAAAAAAAAAATACAAAAGATGGTTGGGGCCAAGAAAAGCTTGTTTCGGAAGGTGTGTTGCACTTTGTAGGAAATTTAGAAGATCCAGATGGCCAGTCAATTGGTTGGATGTCCGCTGGCAAGGCAATAGATGATAATCTTGCTCTGAAAACGAAGTAGAAAGCTATTCCTTTTCTAGAGGAAAGATTTATTTTCGAAGCTCTTTAAAATCTGGCTTTTTCCTGCACTTTCTAGATGTCAGACTGTAAATAAAAGAGAAATTTTATTTTTCTTCTATCAGTTATTTGCTCTTTTCTGCGTATGTTTAAATTTTGTGTTTTATTGGTTTGGAGAATTATTACGCTGACACACGAAGCATTCCAATCCAGGAAAGCATTTGTAGATCAGATTCGTGGTGGCTTTGGCAGTGGTAAAGTGGTTGGTGGCGAGCTAAGTTCAAAAGAATTGTCACAAGATTGGAAGCATTTGAAAGCGGGTTACCCGAGTGATGCAGAACATAAAAGGTTTCACGTTCCGACAGCCATTGGCTATCAAGGACATGGTTACTAGCTTTTAAATCCAAAAGTATGAAACTGTAATATGTTGCATCAAATTTTTCCGTTCTTAAGGAACAGTGCTTCTTACAGTAATGCCTCAATTAAGCGCCCGGGCGCTTATAAATTTTTTGAGGCTTTTGGGTGGGCATTTATTTTTAAACAACTAAACAAATCAAATCAAAAATTATAAATAAAGCGTGAAACCAGGTTTGGTATGTCAGGAAAATTCACTTGTGTGAAGTCATTTCGAGCTGCATCGTGTAATTTTTTTTGCATTAACTCATGGCCATACATTAGTCTATAGTAATATAAAAACTGCGGCGCTTATTCAAGGGCAGTGGTTAATTGTGGGCAGCGCCTAATCGAGGATGGTACAATATTATAGCCAGCAATTCTTGATTTTATCTTGATTTCCTTGTAGAATTTATAACAGATTCGATTTTTATGGACCAAATGAGTTTTCAGCTAAGCTTGCTGTTGCATTTGCATTATCACGCTTGCTGCATATGCAAGACAATTTGAATCAATCAGGTGTGTACTATCATTGTCATTTATGTAACTTCTGTATAACATGTTCAGTGGAAAAACACTTACTTCAAGATTGCAGACTAATTATGTTTTAAAAAAACATATTAGTTCTATTACAGTTTCTTATTCTTAGTATTATATCAACCTTTCAATTCTTTAGCATCTTTAATTTCATACAATGTAAGATGATGTTACTTTTCGGTGCAAAAGATACAGGCAAAACGGTCGGGCAAACAATTATTCACTGGGGTCAAGGAGGTAGTAGTATTCCTCATGATCGAATCGTGTCAGGTGGAGATAGCGTGACATCAGGAGTATCACTGTAAGTCAAGAATCATGCATTTTCAAAAAATTGAGTTACCATATTGTCATTTGCAGTTTGACTCTTAATTGCTTTATATTCGTTCACTTTATCAATGCATTCTTAATCAATGCATTCTTAATAGAGCTTCGTTGCAAGAGCGTGGAGATAAGTCAACCATGCTATTGAATGTTAATGACATAAAATTGACATTCAATCAAGAAGATTCCTTGGCTCAAACACAGGAAAGCTTCTTTCAAGGCTCTGTTAAAAGAGGGATGAGCTCAACAGTAGCTGCGGGATTTATGGCTTCAACAAACTTCAGAGAACCGGAAAGGTAATAAATTGATTACTTACTGGTTTTTTTTATTCCAGAATCGATTATAGATTGATACTAACAGACAAAAGTTTTAGTGCAACCACTCCTCGCATTTTATTATGTCAGCATTTGAGGAAAAACTTAACAAAAAACTATCAGAATGTTTGCAATTCTTTTGTACGTTTTTGTTGAAAATAATTGTTCAAAGTTAGCCTGCTTTTATGAGAAAGAAAAAAATGCAATGGAGTTGATCTTTCTGGCCCGATCGATCTTCAATTATAACTGCCAAAAGAAGTCAATTTGAAGTCAAACTGCCAATTTGAAGTCAAATTATAACTTATAGACTGTATTTCCGGATGGAGAGGATCTAATTTGTTTAGCAAATAGGGGAAAAAAATGCATATGATTAACAAGGAATTTTATTGCATGTCTATATAATGTAGTTTAGGTTATCAGGAAGAGTTATATGGGTTCCTTTTATCCATTTCGCAGAATTTACTGAAAAAAAGCTAGAATGAAAGAACGTCTAAATTTATGTGAAAATAATAAGGTAATACTTGTTTGCCAGTTTCTAATTTTGTAATTTGGTCTAGATTCACTTTGTTAATAAATTTCTGCTTGTATTAGGGATTTATTTTGGCATGGGTCATTTTGTTTGGCAAGACATGGAAACAGCTTTGTACTGAAGGTGAGACTGTATTGACATCAATAATGGAAAAGTTTTTCCCGGGATCACAACATCGTTGGTGCAATGCAATCGCATTAATGCTTTATAGCAAATATTTCGTAAGTAAATTCCTTCTTGTCCACTTTACTTTTATTATTATTATTATTATTCATTTATTTCACGTTGACAAATTACAAAGTAGCCGAAGCTAATATACGTCAACAAAC
>JANSTP010265204.1:0-10904 GCA_025330745.1 Cladonema radiatum | reverse complement strand
TAAAAAACTCTTTTCTAGATTTTTAATAAAAAAATTATTTCTCTTAATTTCTTAAAAATCTCGGTGAAAGTTCTATTTAAAAAAATAGAAGAAAGAATCATACTAGAAGAAAAAATCATACTTATGTGGGTTTCTGAGACGTTGAAACGGTGTATTTGAAATTTTGAAAACAGTGGCGACTGACTCATATAAGAAATGTTATGAAGAAAACCAGTTTAGAACTAACAATAAATATGGTCTTCGCGATATTCCTGGAAAGGAGTCAGATATGCTATAGAGTCAGCAGACAAAGATTTTGTGGATGTATCTAGCTATTTCTCTTCTTGTTTGAGCCGTTTTTTCTATCTTCATATGAATGAGAATAGGGGAGAGTCCTGTTTTTATACTACAATAAATCATCAACAATCTTAGAGTTAATGATGTCCAAATAAATCGTAGAAGTCACATGGAGTTCGCTGGATAAGTTTTCGGAAAAGACTGATGTGGTCATCGGTAAAATGAAAGTACGATCTTCGTTCAAACAGAGAATGTTTGTTCAAAATGCGTTGAAATGCGTTGGGTAAAATAGTTAGTCTTAGCTGCATATAAGATTTGAGGCCTTGTTCTGCGTTTTTATGACTTCAACAGTTGATAAGTTTTGCAAGTAAAGTCACGTTTTTTGGAATTTGAGGTCAAGAAATAAAACCTTTTGACGCAATATGTGGCCTAGTATTCTTTTTTGACAAAAGATTCTCTTTTTTCTATGCATATGTTTTTCTTGGGCTACCTTTTTATATGAGCTTCAGTTTTCGTAAACCAAAATAAATACGTTCCATAATCCAATCAGATTTTTGTATCAGTTGCATAGAAATTAAAGGTACCATGGGTGGGGATGATGAGTTGTCAATGTTGTGGTAGTCGCGAAATACAAAATTTGATTTTTTAATTTTTTTTTTTTTCACTTGGTTGGTATTTTGTTATTGGCATCTTGCAATTTTTTGTCCACATTTAGCTCCAGCTAAAGTGCTAAAGCCTATGTTGTTATAGATCGCGTGATATTGTGTTTCTATTTTTATTGACATAAATAAAATGAAAGCCTTTGATTGTCTAACGAAATTGTGTTATTTCCAGTCGTTTGTGAAATAACAGGCCTGTTGCTAACCCTTTTAGCATGGCTAATGCTTCAATTCAAATGACTCGAGTAAAATATTTATTGACATGAAACTTTATAAGTATAATGTTTGTGGCAACCTTCATATTTTATGCCTTGCATCAATTGCTAGCACTATTTCGCCTCGTAACATCACGGGTTGCTTGACTTACGCTATTGGAAGATGATTTGTATCCTATAATACAGGCATAACAGGAGCGGATTTAGGGTGACGCAGCTGATGTAATAGACTAGTTTGCGTTTTCCAGAAAAATCACATGCAAATAATTTTTCTGAAAATAAATTAAGTTGCAAGGTTGTCAATTTCTGACCCTTTTTTATCGTATCGTTTTTACCTTTCAAATTGGTACCGACAGCGTGGCATTTGCATTTCAGGGAGCTATGAGCCTATGATAATGACATCCTTACGGCCCGCCAAGCGGTCTGGATAGATGGCGTTTTGCATTAAGTGTGAGGAAATGCCTAACTCCTTGTTGTAGTGTTGACTTGGTTTGACACATGTAAACTCTTATAAAAAGAATCTTGAAATCTAAATGGTTTGCTTTTAAAAAGGAGAACCCATCTTATATAGAAGACATTTTGATTGGTTTGCGCCTTTTCAATCAAGACGGTCAAGACGACCGTCTCCCTATGACTGCAACAGCTGACATTAGGTCGTCTATTAACTGAATTGAAAGTAGCATGATTGTGGTAGCACAAACCATAGAGTTAGCATAAACATCCAGATTTCTGGATACGCTTTTTACAATTGTAAAAAATGAAGACCAAAAATCCCCGCTTGTACGACAAAACACGTACACACAGTGAAGTTTTACCGTAATTAATAAAACCAGAATTGCTGTAGCTGATTGGCAAAAGCTAATTTTGTTCTTTTCTAACATATCTACGACTTATTAGTGATACTACATAAAAATTTCATAAAAAATCTTGGGATTAGGTTTTTTTCAAATTTACCATAAGATTTTGACCATAGTTTGTCGCACAAACAACGAGTCTTGAATTTTCTCAAATATTAAAAATACTGTTACAATGAAACTTTGTGGCTCTGTATAAAATTTACCTTGGAAATTTTCCATGAAAGGTTATTTTGGGTGACCACGGTCACTTGTGCCATGGCAACGCCTATTTTGGGTCCATTCTGAGACAAAATTCCCTTTTGGGCCCAAATTATCTGGAATTCCCAATATTCTGAAAATACTTAGGTTTAGTAGGAAAAATGGCGAAAACCGCAAGAAAATCGCTTTTTTAGTTCATGGTTATATAGGGTTAGCAACGGTCCTGCTATTTAAAAAATGACTGAAAAAATGCGGTGCACCGGCTCTTGCTCACTCGGCAATCGCTCACCCTGACAGTTGCTCATCGACAATTGCTCACCCGATAGTTGCTCACCCGACAGTTGCCCACCCGATAGTTGCTCACTCATGCTCAACTGATAATTGCTCACCCGACAGTTGCTTGTACGCCATTTTGGGGGATTTAAACTTCTTTCGCTCCTAAACTTAAAACACTTTGCTATGGGAAAACACTGGTGATAAATCTCTAGATGTTACAATTTCTGATAAATTTGTCACCCTTTCATGTGACCACTGTATTCAAGGCAAACTTATCTGAAAACCAGTTCGTTAGTCTTTCATTAGGGTTACATTCATGGCTAGGTTACATTATATGTGCCACAACTTACCACCATATTATTGGGATTTCTGTAATTTAAAAACCGAACAAATTTTCAGCTCCCCTTTACAAAATCACTTCCATATTTCAAATTTTTGTAAATGTTTTCAAAGATACCATGAATGTTCTCATCCTTGAGGAAATAAGCATTTTGTAAAATAGGGCTCTATCATATCCCTGTTTTTCACGAAATAACATAAGTAAAGTCACAGCATCACAAATATAATTTATCCTCAATTGTTCTTAAGTATATTATCTTTGGGCGTTAATGAATAGTGGAGATAATGAATCGATTCGTTAAGTTGCTCTGCAAAACATCAATGTGGCAAATAAGATATTTTTGCATTATGAAAGGCCATCAGAACCACAACAAACATTTTTGCAAATGTGTAATCAGGCCCGTAGCAAAGTGTTCCAAATTATGGGGCCTGAGTATTAGTGAGGTAGTCACCATGTAGGCAAACATACCGAAGCAAATTTTCACAATTTAGATCTCAAGAGTGGCTAAAATGGTATATAAATTCAGGGTCTTGATACTATAGGGTGTGTCGAAAAAAAAAAAAAAAAAACAAGCATGGGTAATTTTTGAAATATCTTCACTAATACTGATTTTTGATAGCATTAAACTATCATAATTCTTTTTCAGATATAGTAAAACGTTACCTTCATAAGTCGTGAAAGTTAGAGTCTATCGGGTGAGCAACTATCGAGTGAGCAACTGTCAGGCGAGCAACTATCAGGTGGGCGACTGTCGGGTGGACAATTGTCAGGCGAGCAACTATCGGGTGGGCAATTATCGGTGAGCAACTGTCTGGGTGAGCAATTGTCGGGTGAGCAACTGTCATGGATTCAAAAAATGCAAACTCTCTAGACGATCAACGTCCTTCACTTTCGTAGTCACCTGCAGTGTATTTATCTCAATAAAAATAGAAACACAATATCACGTGATCTATGACAACATAGGCTTTATCAAAATGCTGGAGGAAAATGTGGTCAAAAATTGCAGGATGCCAAAAACAAAGTACAAAGCCAGTTGGAAAAAAATACGGAAAAACAAAATTTTACATTTGTTGATATTCCACAACATTGATATCATAACATCCTCTCCCGCCGTGGTAACTTTAATTTCTCATCAACGCGTACAAAAATCTGAATGGTTTATGCTTCGTTTTTATTTTAATTTGCGAAAACGGAAGTTCAAAAATACAAACAGTTGGACCTCCGAATCACCAGTTTTTGAAGACTTGTCGGTCAAAAAACGATGACATCATCAAAATATGGTGACGTCATTGGTAAAATTTGGTACCAAAGTGTTCAGAATAAGTTGGTCTACTACGGTGCAATGTGTTATCTCTTTATCATCGGTGGTTCTCAAGATATCGAGGGTGGGAGATCCAGTCCCGACCTAGCTTTTAGGCGTCAAAGAACAGCCAAGCGTGAATAAGGCCATGGGTTAACTCTATAACACAACTCTTCAGTTGTTGTGACTTCAAGTAATTCCGTCCTTGTGTGAATGTAACAGTGAAAACAAAACATGAATGTAACTCAATTTACGAAAAACCACTTCTCAAAGCTCTAATTAGAGTACATTTTTTTTACTTTTAAAATATCCCATACGTGATGCAGATCTTATTCTAAACCGTGGTTGCCAAGCCAAATGAAAAGCACAGAATTTCGTGGTTTAAAATATGTACTGCGATGCCATATTAATGAATTACTTTAAATTAGACACAAATATCAAATCTTAGTTTAAATAAGATTAGATAATTATTCCATTGATAAATTTTTTTACCCTTATATCATTAGATCAGATTGCACAGTGGGTACATGCGTTGAGAGTGAAACGCAGGATCGCAGGTTGGAACACTATAAATTATTTGGTTTTCTTAAGTTTTATTAATCATAAATAGCCAAAAACTTTTAAAAATTCATAAAATTTCTATGATCTTTCTGTGAGAATAAAGTTAAGATTCTATTTTGAAGAGAAAAATACAGGCAAAAAGAGATCGAATTTGTCTTTTTAGAGAATCAAGAATGTAAAATTATCTTCTTCGCTCAAACATGGTGGGTGAAAGCTTTTAGGCAGCCCAAATTAAGAAAACGTGAACAGGGTTTCCTAGAATATCTAGAAAAGAATGACGTCATTCCATGTTCTCTTGTATTTACAGAATTTTAAACTTTTTGACCGGTATAGTCTCGAAAATATTTGCTCCATGTGATATCACTATCACTAGCTTCTGATTCTGTAAATCATTTGCAATGATAAGAACAGCTCTGTAAATTATAAAAAAATAAATTAAAAACTTAGTTCAAATAAAACAGTACTGTCAAACATAAAAAAAATGTTTTAATATTTAAAAAAACAGAAATTTAATAATTTTAGAAATGTTATTGTTAAAAACAATAAATAAAAGATTTCTCTCAAAGGGTCCTTAAATTACAATCAATCATAGAAACAAAATTAAAGATGGTAGCTCAAATATAAACAAAAAGTTTCAAGCGAATGTGCACGGCGAGTTCGTGTTGAACTTTTGAAAAGATGGATGTCGAGAGACCAAGATCAGCACTTGAAAATATAAGTCGAGTAAGCCTTCTAGATATTGTTCAACAGAAAACTGCAAGTTTAAATAGAAAATCTTTAATTGACCTTACAGTTTTAGTTGGGAAACTTAATCCAGAAAGAAGATTTCCGCAAGAACTAGCAGAAGCTTTTGAGAGAATATTAAAATCCTCGTCTGGTCATTTTCAAGTAGAACCTGTAACAGGATTGTTGCTCATATATCCTAATTATTTTTTGCATATAATAGAAGGTCCTTCATCAGTTTTGGAAGAGGTAATTTATGAAATCAACGTAAAGAAAGAACAATTTAGAGAAACTTTTACTGAAGCAAAGTTGCTTGTTTACTCAAGTGATATTTCGCAACGCTTGTTTAGTCAATGGGCATCAAGAGTTTTAAATATCTCATCTGTTAGAATGGATGAGACAAAAATGCAAGACTCAACAGAAACTAAACTGGGAGAGGCACTCAAATACATTGTCAAATTATCAAGAGAACTTTCCAAAATTCCGAAATTGCAGTTGAAATCAAGTCTAGACCAACTTTCGACAAAGTTTTCTCATCTGTTAGTTCCTCAAGATGTTATCGAAAATCTTATGAAAAACAAATCAATTCCAACACTAAACTCATTTTATGAATATAGGAAAAAGAGAGTTTCAATCTTAGAAAGCGAATTATCGTGGCCCTTAGAGGAAAATCTGCTCTTTTCGAATTGAATTGTATATATTTAGAAGCGGTAAAACAGAGACTCAAATTTCACCAATTTTATGTTTAATTTTTCTAATGACTGTATTATTTCAGGCAATATGGAGCGTGTATAAAATATGAAGCAATTGTTTTTGGTGTCTTTTAGTTTCTTCTTTTATTTTTTTCTATCCCTCTCTCAATATAACAGAACTCATTTGCTGTGAACTCACCATGGTTCCTGTTTAGTTATTTCTTGTCATATAATAATCATTGCAAAGAGTTTCATCACTGCACTATTTATACTGTGTACTGTATTACATCTTTCGTGTGATGCTGTATCGACATGTTGAGATAAAAAACGGAAGGATTAATGGGCTAGGAATGTGAACAATACAATTTTTTTTCACCCATATGAAAGGGTACCACCTATGACCATAATACCTTGCCAACTCACAAAATTAGTTCATGCAAAAAAACATCGTCATCAATTTTGCGAAAAGAACCGTACAAAAAGAAAGCGAATTCAGAACAACATTCTGAAATAGTTGCAAAATATGACTTTGGGTAATTTTTATCGATTTCTGGCGATGAGCACAGCATATTTAGCGTCAAAATTCATTGTCAGAATGCTTTAGATAAAAGAAGATTCCTATGACTGACTTTTGGTCTGAGGGCCCTTAACTAAATTGTGGATGAATACTTTTTCGAAAAAGGAAAAAATGGCCAACGTGCAGCAGATTTTCATTCGGCATGGAAATTTATTGGTTGACTCGCCAAAACTTGATTCAAGACTTAATGTTGATAAATCGTTTTCTATTCAAGCTAAAAAATGTAGGTTTTTCCTGAGGCCCTAACTTATTCTGCGTATGTTGCAACATTTTCTGCCAGGATCACTTTCTTGAAACTCAAAGATTGAGTGCATTAGAGCTCGCATTAGAGGCTAAATTTAGCAAAGAAATAAAAGGTAACAGATTGACAGTATTAAACGAAATAGTAAAAAGTTCACTTCTCACTCATGGCTATGTCTGGACTAGAATGTCTCAGCACTTAGCTTAAGCTTACGGTACCTTAAAAGTGTTGAGTTATAATTTAACGAGTAATTAATTTTTTCTCTATGGATTCAAAGCAAATAATAAAATGTAACGGTTTTTTATATATGGAAGTTTTTTGTACTTAGTAGAGAGGAATAAACTGTCGTGTTAAGAGCAAATCACGAGTTATCTTATTTTTATTCCAACAAAAAGTTGTAGCTACAATTGTGGACAAAAATTTCGAATAAAAGATCGAAATTAAGCAGCTTCCAAATTTTGACTTTTTTCAGAGAAATGTCATTTTTGAGACAAGCAAATAAAAAAGGGCAATTTTGGTAATTCAGCTTTTTAGCTAACCTTCAAGGCTGCCAACACATCCAAGAAGGGAGCTGGGTGATTTTCACCCAATCACCAAAAGAACCCAAGGCTCAAGGCTCATATAGATAAATCGGTCTCTTGCCAAGTAAAAATATCTCCTTTCAATTATAGCTTGTGGTGCAGAGTTACGCTGTAAAAGCTAAAATTGTTCCAATATTTTTAACCATGGTTGTAGTTATTGATAGTTATAATATTACCTCATAAAGCTGTTCGGAAAAAAAAAATTGCCGAGGGTACGCTTATTCATATTGATATCATTATTAATTCCATTACTGCGTTCTTTCGCATTGATTTTGCCGAGCATACTACCGAAAATCAGCTAAAGCTCACTATTTTCAAAATTACAGGATACCAACATCGTCAAATGAATGATAACGACTTGTTGTTAAGCAAACATAACATTTAAGCGTCAAAAAGCAAACATAGCTTTTCAAAAAATGTTAGGGTCGAAATTTGATGATGCGGTTTCGAGACATGACTTGTAGACAGATGTGCGCAAACTATGCGGACCAATTTTTATGCCAAGTTGTAATAAAGATTGCAGTTTTTCAGGGAAAAGCCCTATTTCGCCCAAACTTTAGCCCCAAATATCATTGATCAATAATTAGCAAGAAAATGTCTAATTACTCTAAAGACGACACCATCTTTATAGAAAATTGTATTATTTATTGACTTCAAAACATAAATACATGAAAATGTAATGAAATTGAAATGAAGAATAGTCGAACACATTTTATAATGTTATGGAACAAAAGAATTCGAAAAATTGAATATTGTGAATAAGAAAACACGTTTAGGTTTAGCAAATAGTCACAATGGGTAACGGTTTACAAAATATGTAAATTACTTTGAAAATGCAAAACCCAGGTGTTTTAAAAAATTTCCTCTTTCCGTAAAAGTTAAATAAGACTACGAGACTTTCTTAGAGTTGCCATGGAAACGAAGTAAGGAAATATCATCACAAGATTATAATAAAAAAAGGAAGCAGAGGAACCGTTTTTAAGAAAACATAACTATATTAAAAATCTTCGATAAAAATGAAGTCAACAACAAAAGAAAGAACCACACCATCAAGTCCATCCTATATAATTCTCTTTTTTCAATATCATACAAATCTTTCCATTCGCAGAATTACTTATTTCATCTTAATATTTCTTCGCATGTTAGTCAGCTATTAGCTCCTAACCGTTACTATTGTAACAGCGTTCTACGTGGAAGAAATATATCCACTATGCGTTGCCGGAAATCATTTCTTTGTCGTCGGGCTGCGCATCGAAAATATCAAATGGATCAATAATTTATATTTCTCCGTGTAAAACTACTTTGATAATGCAGGTTTTAATCCGAAAGAAAGCTTCGGTCTCGATCCTTTTTTATTGAGAATCATTTCTTGGGCACGTTTCTCGTTTTTCTTCAAGTCGCTTTCCATCCGCCTTTTTTCTTCTTCGAGATCACGTTGTTTTTCAAGCATCTGCAATCGCTCTTCAGCCTTGTGAATAAGTAAACAACTAATTAGTCAACTTGCTAACGACAATCTTAGTTCAAGGAATTCACACGAAAATTCTTCACAATTTGCTATGTTTTTAATTATTTCCGTCTATCCTCACGTTACCCACGACTTGCCGAATCTTGTTCATACTTGCACGTCCTCAGTAGAAAACCTCCACATTTATTTATAATATAGTATCACTAATTTGTATGACTTAGTTAACTAAACACTATATGTTACTAACAAATGTTTGGGTTAGGATTGGCCAGCCTAAAAAACGATCTGCAGTGTAGTGCAGCTTTATCCTAACGATTTTTTACCAAAGATTAATCCGGTATCTGCATGTCCTCTTTTTTAGCAGGAAAGTTACGAGGAAAAAGAGGACCACGAAAAAGAGAAACACTAATATAATCATAAGGTGATACTGAAGGCTTTCGAAGGCTTTTGTTTTACCCCTTATTCCAAGGATTTTTGTATATGTTCACACAAGAGCCGCACAGACAAAACGTACAGTAATTTCAACACACTGCTCTGAGATGTCCAGAGGTACAGAAAAAACCAAGGGAAAGGAATACAATGAAAACGAACCAATCGATTTTCTGCTTCTTGAACTTTGATATGTGCTTCTGTGACTTCTTTTTTTAGTTTTTCGATTTCTGTTTTCAGTTGTTCCTACAAATAACGAAAACCGCGCAAATAAAGTAAAATCAAATCAACACTGACCTCGAGAATGCAAAATGCAAAAAACAATAAATTAATGAATAAATAAATAAATAAATATCTATAGTAATTACCTCTTTTTCCTTAAACTGCCCTTCGATTCCTTTTGTTCTCCGTTCATACTCTCCTTCCAGGTGGTGTTCTACATGTTTCTTAGCCTCCTCCACCTTGCGCATTACCTCTTCGTCAACATCAATTTTACGTTTAGCGAGTTCTTCTTCGACTCGTTTCATTACGATATCTTCGATGCGTCTTTGCGTTTCTTCTTCGATGAATTTTGCTTGCATTTCCGTGGCACGTCTATAAATCATGAGTGAATAAGCAATTTAAACATTGTACATATATGGTAGATAAAATACAACTTTAAAATACGACTTTAAAAGACCTTCAATACAAAGTTTGAGAGCGTTTGCAGAGAACGTTACAGTGACATACTGTTGATCATCTCATTCATACGTACCATTTTCTTTGTTATTAAGCTTTAACTTGATTTAGACTAAACTTAATTCAGTCTCAAAAACAAGAATTTAGAGTGCCGTTAATATTGCACAAATATCACTCTAGGTGGTCAGAAAAACATCAAAAGCCAGCCAAACTGTTGGTTTTTTCTACTCATTTTGAATAAATAAATAAATAAAAAAAAAAAATTGTGCAATTAGGAAAAGATTATCTCCTGCTTACATTTTACGCTGTCTTTCCATTTCTTCCGTTTTCAGACCGGGTTCAATCCGAGTGTCATCGTCTTCTTCGCCATATTTGCTCTCGCGTCGCTCTTTCGTTCTTCCAAACCGATCAACACTCGGCGAGCGACTGCGAGATCGACTTTTCGAATATCTCCATTTCTTGCGTGACGCACCGCCAGGAGGTGAACGACTTCTGTGTCTATGCGAGGAACGCTTGTGTCGCTCATTTCTCTCTTTCTCACGATCTGACTGAAACGCAAACAAACAGAGAGTTGAAAAACTGATTTCTGTGCCTGTGTATGAAAAAGTAATCTATTAGGGAGATGAAAGCATTATATCAAATTTTTTTCAATAATGTAACATTTTTTTGTTCTTCTATTTGTTTTTCTATAATATAACATTATTAATTAAGGAAGTGGTGTTTTTCCATTTTGTGTTCTGTTTTTGTGTCCAAAATAATTTTTTTGCAAATAACTGGGCAACAGAGCCCGAAAAAAAAAAAAAAAAAAAAAAAAAAAAGAACAAAAAATTAACTTC
>JANSTP010265193.1:0-10907 GCA_025330745.1 Cladonema radiatum | reverse complement strand
AGAAGCTTTAAACTTTTGATGACGTCATCATTTGATGGAATAACTTCCACGACACCCCCTCCGCCCACAAGTGTCTCTTATTATCATTTATCCGCAACTTTGGCCATTCATAGCATGTTTGAATGGATTTATTTGGATTTATATGAAAAAGCTGATCAAATACGATCCGGGAATGCAATAAATATATGACGTCATAAGTCTCAAATATGACGTTATAGCTCCCTCGGAGCTATAGTCTATTAGAAAATAATCAGCTTTTATTAGAAAATAATCAGCATTAAATTCTCTTTTGATTGGTATATAATTTATTGGGTTTTGGGAAAAAAAATTTCCGCTGACCGAAAAAAATGACGTCATCGACCACGCGCCTCCTGGGCACTTAGAAAAATGTCCCCCCCACCTTTTCAAATCACAATACTCGATGTAAACTTTCATATTCAGGTGAGAAAAGTTTGTTAGATTGTTCTTGGTATTTCCCTGCGTACTAGGTGCTGCCATAATGTACATGCAATAGAGCAGTATACTGTTTCCTGTGGTGTCTTTGATCTACTAATTGTGAGAGAGCTTGAAATTTGATTGAGAATTGGATCATGCTTTTCATGTTTTTTCATGAATTTTTCTCGATCAATTAGTGATCCTTTGTGATAAGATTACGTTGTTGTTTTAATAATATATAGATTAATTAGCGTGTGCTCCTATCAGATATTAAAGTAGTGTAGGGCAAGTATATATTTTGTCTATTTAAACTTCAATTAAGTTTGACGTCTGAAGAAAAAGTCCCGTTGATGCTCAGTAAGTTTGCCACTGGAAGTTTTGCTACCGAAAGTTTTGCTACGGAAATTTTTTCACAGGTAATTTTGCCACTAACAAAATTTCCAGGTCGGTATTTTTGCCACTAGAAATTTTGCCACTCTTTGCTATCATAGCTGAAATGCAACTCTTGAACAGATCCAGCAACGTTTATAAATTATTATATCAATCTGGATATGTTAACCATGGGCTAAATTAATTTGCCATTTGGTTTTTGGAAATTTGCTTCAAAATTTTCATTTCTAGGAGGCGGGAGCGTAGTCAGAATTATGAGTAAATAGGACTTTTACTCGGTTAAGATTGATGTCTTTAAACAGAGCTTATCTGACCTCTTATTAGACTACCTCTAATCCATTCTCAACTCCCCAAACAGAAATTATAAATATTTTAGGAATATCATAAAAGTCAAGAAGATTTATATCCCCCTAACTGCAATTCAACAGGTTCAAAAAATTTCTGTTTTCAGAAATTATCATCTGTATGGAAAAGCAATAGTTTCTAGCTTATTCCCTAGGAAGATCAAACTAGTATCTAGTCGGTTTTTTGTAGCAAGAAACAAGGGGAATTTGTATCTTTTCAACACTCCAAATGACGTCATCAGAAAATCAGGATTAAGTGCAGAGAAAGCTAATCATTTCTAGACAGAAAGATCAAATCAGTTTCTCTGAACCGATCAAAAAGTTTAGTCCAAGCTTGTTTGGTATGTTGAAAATATGTTATCACTTATTTTAACTTCATTCTGCAAAATATGTGATGGTTGCAAAATTACCGGTGGCAAAATATGCTAGTGTCAAAATTACCTGTGGCAAAATTACGATGGCAGAAGTTTCGGTGGCAAAACTTCCAGTGGCAAACTTACCGCAATTCAGTCCCATAATTATTGTACTAGATAGCATATCACAGTTACTCATCAACTCTCCGTATGACATAAGCTGCAAAAAAGTACCATATGCTTTGCTTCTTATATTACATGAGCCGTCAGATTAGCTCACACAAAGAGCGCACCGACATGTGAGCGCCGACAAAACAACGAAAACAATTAACGCACAAGAATAAAAAACCTCCAGGCAAAATCGCGCTCGAAATCGCCTAAAAACACGCCTGATAAAATTGCGCAGCATGCTTTTCCTGCAGAAAATGGATATTTAAGCTGTGGAATGTATCAAACACAAAAAATACTTCAATAAATGTACTGCAGGGACAATAGAGAAGCATGTTTCAGAGAAAGAAAGATTATTAACTTATGATCGAAAATTGCTAATATCAATGCGGTTTTCAAAGATGTATTTTTCTTTTCATGCTAGAAAATTTGACTTCTGTCCTAAATATTTTGGATAGGTTACATTAAATGTTAATTATAAAAACACGTTTAAAAATGAAAATTGGCTTCAACAAAAAGAAAAGCCATGAACGACTTTTCGGATTTACTTTTCTACACACTTGATCATAGAATTCTATAGCATAGGGTAGCTAACTGTTGGACTAGATCCTATCTTTCTGATAGACAGCAGTATGTGAAATTAAACTCTAGCACAGAAAAGATTTTTATGGGGTTCCTGAAGGGTCGGTTTAAGGGTGGATCCAAAGCCTTACGCTCTTATGAAGACGAATACATTGCCATTCTTTCGCATGTTTTCAAACACTTTTACTTTCAAGCAATTTTTACTTTTTTGCAACTGGGTTCTTATTTTTACGATTGGTTACGTTTATTATCTGTGTTTTTTGCTTATAGTGCCTTCTAGCAACTTTCATAAAGGTGTTGAAGATTGGAATTTGATAATTGTTCTTGGTTCTTCTATTATACGAATTTACATGTTGCATAAAGAAATATCTTTAGTCATTTCTCATATAAAACTTTAGTCTCAAAATAGTCAGCTTTAAAATATTTAAACAAAGAAGAAGAAAAATAAATATTTAGTGTCAATAATTTCAGATATTGGCCGCAGGAAATTGTGAGGTCAGTAAAACTTTTTTTTTTTAATCCTTCGCATTTTTTTATTTTTTCTTTTTCTTTTTTTTATTTCAAGTTATTCCACTTTTCATTTCTTTTCATTTGCATTTTACATTTTTCGCATTGGTGGACCAACGAGTTTGCTATAAAAAGACTTTTCAGGGGTTTTTTACAGAGGTTTTTTCCATTTCCTCAAAAGTGACTGAGTTTGTCTGTAAAAAGTCATGGGTTACAGAGTTACAGCAGTTGACTATCTACAGCGTTGAATGACGAAAAAAACATACGTTGAAATAACTACATGAAGCGCTAAAATAACAAGCGCTGTTATGTCCTGCACTGTTTCTGCACATGGTTCGGCCATTTTTACTGCGACGAATTGTACCTGCGAGTAATATGCCTGCGCCGTTTTGTCGGCGCCATTTTGTCATGTGTGCTAAGGTCTACCCTTATTCCTTTTTAGAAGACTGAACCGCTAGAGTATCCAGGTACGTTTGGGCTCAAAATTCAACCAATGGAGTTGCTTATACTTTGAAGGAATTTTAAATCTCAAAGTTTCTTAATAGTTGCTTAATAATATGTGAGAATATTAGCGACCCATATTATAGGTTTTCACGGCAATGTTAGTTTTTCTAAAAATTTAGAAAGAAAAATTGATGATACAAATTAAACAGAATTCTGGAAAAATCTTTTATTGTAAAAGAGGAATTTTGCTCAAAAAAAAGGAAATTTCTTCTTTTCATGAGGTCCACCCCTCTTGTTGTTAATTTTTATGACATTTTTTTGACTAGTTGCTTTATGAACTGTATGCTCCAAAAACTGAGTGCATTTGTTCAATATTCGAATCAGAATTCTAGCTTGACAATGTTGATGTTTCAGAATTTTAAATTTTGGAAATAATTTGTTAAGAGAACAGAGAAGGGGAGAAAAGATGATTCGGACCATGGCTCACCATAGTAAGATATATTTATTAAGTAACCTGCGATTTAAATCAAAAATCTTCACCTAACCTTGTAATGGGATCACGTTATGTCTCATTTAAGGATATTTATTTCAAACAAGGAATTTTTTTGTGACCTTTGTAGAAGAAAGAAAGAAATTTTTAATCAATATTTTTTTCAACATATGATATTTTCTGATTTTATCGAAAAGTTCTAATATTAATTACTCTCAAAAAGGATCGGGATGAGATATTTGGCCTCTTTCCAAACGTAGTTTTGAAGTTATTACGAAAAGGGCCAAGTATCATTATTAAGTGGAGTAAGGTAAAGTTATTACAAGATTAGGCAGACATGTCAAAATAAGACGATGATTACAAAGTAGAGCATAACACCATTCAATAATTAAAAATTTATCATATGCTTCTCATTTAGGTTCATGCTGCGGTCCTTTCAATTTCGAAATATAACACACAGTTTCCTGCAATAAATATTTTACTTTTCAAGCATTGCAACGTATTCTGGTAGCATTGAAAACTAGAAAGCATTAAAAAGCACATTGGCGTTATGACGTAAATATCAGAAATGAATTAATTATGAAGTAAACAGGAAATGAACAGAGATGAGCAGAATTTTAGTGCCAATTAGAATAGAGGCAAATCTCTTTAACGTTTGTTCTTCTTAAAAACCACTTCACTTAGTTTCAATTAATTTTTAAATACAATTGAGCTTAATTAAGAGGAAATATGAAAAAATGTCGTCTAAAGATTAGAGAATAATAGAACAGTCTGATTTGCAAATTTTGGAAAGTTATGAAATTAGGACTATTTACACAGTAATTTGCTTATTTTTTGAAATAAGTTCTAATATAGTAAGTACAAAATTCAATATTAGTTTTTTTTATGTTTTTAATTTTCCTAATGTTTCAGGGAATTAGTTAAATGAATGAGTTTTTCCTCGTGGATCATAAGATTCCTTTTCGTTAGAAAAGTATGGAACATTATATTGATTTTGCTGCACAGTTTATTGAAATAAAGTCTAAAAAGCCAAATTTCATATATGCATATTGTTGCCCAAGATTGTTCCTGCTTCACAGTGAGCCTCGTTTTTACCTGATTATGCAGATGAGGTAAGGATAAAAGTAGCAAGAAGTTGTTGACGTCTTTTATGATGACTTTCTTCTTAATACTTACTGACTTTTCGCAAAATTTACCAAAAACCATTTTGGAACTAAAGTCACTACCAATATTATCTCCTGATTTCCACATCAACAAGGTGTTTCGGCCTTGGTAACGGAAAACTTGCCGAATTTTAGTTAGAGTAAAACGTTTCTCACTTTTATATGCAACAAAACTGTTATGATTGATATCAAATCATGTATTTTAGCACTTTAGAGATATAAGTAGAAATAATGAGCCGCGTTTTTCTGCAGCGACCCTTTTTGGGCAAAACATCTTGTTTACAGGTAATGCAGAGGTCATTCATTATATAGATTGTTGTTAGTTCTAATCTGTCATCACCGAATTCATCGCCAAGTACCTCCGCGCGTATCTAATTTTGGCAAATATTTAATGGTTTTTCGATAACCAATTACACTTTACTGCTTTTCATTTTCTATTTCACCCCAACAGAATCTTGAATCTAATCAAAAGACACTCTCTTGAATCGCATAAATATGTTTTTTTATTTATATTGACTTTTTATTTATATAATTTTAGAAATATGTTCATTTTAATGGGCCATTCCGTTACAAGAAATCTGCGATTCCTCGCATTGGTTATAGTTTTAGCTTTAATTTTAGCATATCTTTTTTCAAATGATTTGAAAATTGGTCGTCCATTTCAAGAATCATTTAAAAATAATGAAATGCTTTTGGATAGAGATTGCCAATGTCGAAAAATCCCTGCAGGTATAATTTTGGTTGATTATTGAGCTTTGTTTCAATGGGGCAGGATGCAGGGGCATGATGAGTATTAATAAGGGTTTAAAGACATTTTTTCAGAAAGGCGATTGTTATTCACATAGCTTATTTTATAACAGCTAAATTTGATAAGTTTCTACCTTTTTGCCTTCAACACTTTATTGTTAAACAAATATAGGTTTTCAATAATATTCAAAAAAAAAAAAAAAAAATGTTGACTTTTTTTTACCCATCTACCTTCTCCTGAATACCCTGGACTTCTTGCGCATTTTCATTTCCCATACACAACAAACAGAGGGAAAAGGAGTTCGTAAACTCAAGGTTTTTGTGTGAGAATTTTTCTTCATCTTCATTATTTTATCGCATAATAGTTTTTTTAAACAGCTGCCTTCTTCATTAGCACACTACTTTCTTCTTCTTCTTCAGCACGATTTGGCAAGCGAATTAATTTCTGCAGCGAATACTCAACATTGAGAGGGGATAATCAAAAAATATTATCCTTTTCATCTTATGGTGGTTTCAAGACACAGTATTTTGAAGGTATAAAGCACAATATACATGGAACGAAGAATTATTACCCAGGGTACATTATGAGACTTTATCATGATCTGAAAGCTCCTTTGTTTCATACAGATGGCGGAAAACAGATATGTGATTTGTATTGTAAAGAAAATGTGCTTGATCTATGTAATGTTCATCATATAGGTAGGTATGTTTATGTATTGTCTTACCAATTAATGCCTACTTTTATAAAGCTCTTAATAATTCAAAAGCAATTATTTCCTCTTGAGGAAATATAACCTTTAAGAGTTACCAATAAATGTCTTTTTCTTGTTTTTTCGTTTTGTAAAACAGAATAATCTCGTAGCTACTATGAAGATAAAAATTTTCAAGCATAGAATTGGTATCAATATCTATTGTGCCGGATAGCGTTTATTTGCTGTTGCAGAAAAAGGGAAACTAGCAAATATTTTCCACATATTTTCGTTTGTGCGGCAAGCAATGCAGCTTCGTTTTTGCATACATTTAACACTCTTCGTATTAACTCTATGTTTCCAGCATGTGGAGAACTGGAAAATTTAATTAATTTAATTTATTTTAATTACGCCCATTTTTAGCCAAAAAAAAAACGGTAGGTTCAATTAAGTTTTCGCGTTCAAGAACATAGACTAATTGTGTTTTGGTATTTCTCCTGTTTATTAATGTCCTGCTCCCGCGTCTATCCCATTTGTGCTGGTGTTAAACCTCAGATTTCCATTCCAAGATATCGTTTTCTTGATCAATCGCAAAAGATTCTACGATAGAATTATTGAATAGTTTCATAGCCTTAGATAATTAAAACTTATTTCCTCTGTTGAGGCACTCCAATAAAAACTTTATTTTTTTATTACAATGGGAACTTTTGCTTTCGCATGTCAGGTCAATAATTTCATATAGTAAGAGAAGCACAATTTTAGAGAGCTCTGTGAAGGCGGACAACACCAGACGACGTTTGGGTCAAGAGTTACCTTTTTCAATAGAAAAATTGATGCTGTCTCTCGAAATTCCGTTATTTAGATTTATATCCAACACTTCCTTCATACTTTGGGATGCTTTGGCGGTTTGCACCTTTGGCAGACCCTTTGGTTAGCGAGTGGCATTCACGTGACTTGGATTCACGAATCAGTTCACGTGAAATTTCTGCTGTGAAGGATTGGAAATCTACAAATAAAACTTATCATATTATGAGAGACCACCCTTTGCACGGTTCATATTTTGTTGGCTGCTGTTTTGGAATGAAAATTAGAAGTGACAACATACTCGAGATGCGAAATGATTTTGATAATATGCTGCTAAAGTAGGAATGAATCCCTAATACTTCAAGATTCTTTCTGTTTTGTGATATATTATTGGGTTGGAAAGATCAGTTTTTTGATTTTCGCACTGTGTTATAGACCCCTTGCGTTTGTTTACATTTTCTGTAGGTTGCATCATCCCCCGTGATAAAATTGATAACTTTAGCAGGCAAAAAGAAGCTAAAGTTAAGTGAAAGCCTAGCTGAAGACTCACAGAAAGCCTTCCATTTTGACATATGTTGAACAAAACATCAAAATATTCAACCAGTAGAAGTTTCCCTTCAAGTATCTTGGTTCTTCCTTCTAATTTGTTATTGTTTATCACTCTTGCATTTGTGGTAGCTTCGTTCTCTCACTTTTTGCCGGCTAAAATATCTTTGGAGGCTTAGGGCGAGTCTGTCAGTCACGGCAAACATAAGCAAACGCAAGGGGTGAATTGGTTCAGCCAATCAAAGGTGGACTCTGGATCCAAGAAATATCCAAAGTTTTCAAAGTTGTTTAAAAAACGGAATTAAAATGACACAGTTTTGTTTGTCAATAGTTTTCATAAACTTTTCAATAAAATTCCCAGTGTAAGCTAAAATTCAGATTTCGTTTTTATGAGTAAATAACATGTTCAATAGGAATGTATCTTTTATGAAACTATTATTATTTTGTAATTAGAACTGCTATCACTTGTATCATCATGTAACTCGAACATATTTTTTGGTCCCTTGGCATTCGATTTATATGATGCTGAACTCCTATAAGTCGTATAATTAAGTACGAACGATTATTTGAAAAAAGTTTATTTTACTTTAGATCGGGGAAAGTTTGGAATAAAGGACTAGACCAGCATTTGCTAAATATATTTGTATGGCCTCGAGCAAAAGATAATATGGTGGCGCATGATAGTTACCTATGTAATAAGCAGGATTATTCATTTGCTGATAACAAACCATGGCCAACAAAACGATTAGAAGGTCGTGGATTATGGAACTTCGTAGGGGGAAACGGAGGAACGATAACATTAGAAACACACAGAGAATGCCCAAAAGAATGCCGTCCAAAAGATCATCAGGACTGGATATTATGTTGACAATATTTTATTATAATGGAGAAATAAAACTATGAAATCCTTGAAATCACCTCCGCACTCTAACAAATTTGATATAGCTGTATAATTTGACGCTTGAAGAGGCATTGAGCTATTTTTTAACTCTATTTATACCAAGCTAAACGGAGCTGTAGCAGCCCTTCCCAACTCTATGAATCCAGAATGCTTATCATTTTTCTGGAAGCAGTACATCAACAGAAAGAGTAACAACACTCATTGAAAAAATTCGTGTTATAACTCAGCTTTTAGTAATTCAACATATTATCAAAATAATAATTATCTTTTACCGACTTCTTCCAAAAAAGGAATTTTTCAACTGCCAAAAACTTTATTGTTTCGTATCAATAAAACTATATAACTGCTTTTTCCGTATGTGGTCAAAAAAAACCACGATAATACAAGAAAAAACTTCTTATATTTTTGGAAGTCCTTCCTCCCAGAAAATTTAGTGCCCTTTCTTTCAAAGAAAATGCTTTTCCATATACTATAGTCAGACAATTCATATGCATTTGTCTGAGCCATGAGACATCCTGTCATGAACTTTCACAATTTAGATAGTTGAACAATTCTGCAGGGCTAGATTTTGCATAAATGACCATTCAATATAGTTAATACGACAGAAATTTTCGCAATATTACCAAAAAACGAAAAAAAAGTGCTAATAAAACGGGCAAATTTAGGCTCCCAAACAACTTTTCTGGTAACAAACTTTGTTTTTTACAAAAGAACTTGTCTTAATCTTTCAAAATATTGATAGTGGAACTATTCTGCAAGGCTAGATTTTTCATAAAAGGCCATTCAATAGTGTTAAATTTGAAAGTAATTTTCATATATATTTCAAAAAACAGCAAAAGAATTGCTAATTAGACGGGCAACCTCAAGCCCTAAAACAAATTATCTCGGCACAAACTTTATTTTTTATGAAAGAACTTGTCTTGAAGGTCTAAAATATTGATAATGAAACAATTCTTCTCGGATAGATTTTGCATAAAAGGCCATTCAATGGTGTTAAATTTGAAAGCAACTTTCACCATATGCCAAAAAAACAGCTAAGAAAGTGCTAACAAAATGGGCAAATTTAGGCTCCCAAACAAATTTTCTGGTCAAAAACTTTGTGTCTTACAAAAGAACTTGTCTTAATATTTCAAAATATTGATAGTAGAACGATTCTGCAAGGCTAGATTTTTTATAAAAGGCCAATAAATAGTGTTAAATTTGAAAGCAATTTTCATAATATTACCAAAAACAGCTAAAAAATTGCTAATTAGACAGGGAAAATCAAGCCCTCAAACTAATTACCTGGCCACAAACTTTGTTTTTTATGAAAGCATTTGTCTTAAACCTTCAAAATATTGATAGTGGAACTATTCTGCAAGGCTAGATTTTTCATAAATAGGCAACCTATATTGAGAAAATGTGATACCTGGGAAAACTGCTAAAAACCAGAAACTTTAACATTAAATACTGGCTGTCAGATCACTTTTCTGGCTACAAACTTTGTTTTAGAAGAAAAATCCTGTCTTTAACTTTTTAAGTTTGATAGTTGAACAATTCTGCAAGACTAGATTTTGCATAAATAACCATTCAATATAGTCAATATGACAGAAATTTTAAAAATATTACAAAAATCGGCTAAAAAAGTGCTAATAAAACGAGCAAACGTAGGCTCTAAAAGAAGCTATCTAGGCAGACACTTTGTTTTCTACGAAAAAAGTTTTCCTAAAATTTCAAAATATTGATAGTGGAACTATTCTGCAAGGCTAGATTTTTCATAAATAGGCAACCTATATTGAGAAAATGTGATACCTGGGAAAACTGCTAAAAACCAGAAACTTTAACATTAAATACTGGCTGTCAGATCACTTTTCTGGCTACAAACTTTGTTTTAGAAGAAAAATCCTGTCTTTAACTTTTTAAGTTTGATAGTTGAACAATTCTGCAAGACTAGATTTTGCATAAATAACCATTCAATATAGTCAATATGACAGAAATTTTAAAAATATTACAAAAATCGGCTAAAAAAGTGCTAATAAAACGAGCAAACGTAGGCTCTAAAAAAAAATATCTAGGCAGACACTTTGTTTTCTACGAATGAAGTTTTCCTAAAATTTCAAAATATTGATAGTGGAACGATTCTGCAAGGGTACATTTTTCATAAAAGGCCAATCAATAGTGATAAATTTGAAAGCAATTTTCATAATATTACCAAAAACAGCTAAAAAATTGCAAATTACACGGGCAAATTCAAGCACTCAAACTAATTATCTAGTTACAAACTTTGTTTTTTATGAAATAACTTGTCTTAAACTTTCAAAATATTAATAATAGAACGATTCTGCAAGGCTAGATTTTTCATAAA
>JANSTP010265182.1:0-10908 GCA_025330745.1 Cladonema radiatum | reverse complement strand
CTTCTCTCATCCAGCAGCAATAAGAACAAATTAATTGAGTTCATTGTTAATGAGTGGAAGAGCCTTGGGAATCTATTTGGTCAGAAGGTTTTGTATGTTATGTCTGGTATTGAGGCATTTCAAATAACGAATAGTGCAAGCCAATTTGTTCAAGAACTTAAATGTAACCACCAAGAGGCCGACACGAGAATGCTCTTGCACGCTTATCATGCTAGCATATCCCACGACAATATCATCGTGAGCACTCCTGATACGGATGTTTTTATAATGCTATCAGCATTATCAGAGAAAAATGGACAGCTCTTGATACTAACTGGAACAAGTAACAAAAAAAGAACTATTAATGTTAAGAGCGTTGCTGACGGTGTTTACAACGATCTCAATGAAACAAGTTCTACCAAGACCCAAGTTATGAAGGCTCTCCTTGGATACCACTCTTTTACACGATGTGATAGAGTGGAAAGCTGAAACCGTTGAGGCTATTGTTCAAGCACAGCGAGCATATTCATGGTTTTGCTTCTCTTGGAGAGGAAGCTGAACCAAATGAAGAAACTAGAAAACTGCTTGAAAAATTTACAATACATATGTTCGGAAAAAAAGCCCACAGCTGCATCATCTGTCAATGATTTACGATACAGCATCTATTGTCAAAAGGGAGAAAAAGCATCTTTTGACCTGCTACCTCCATGTCATAATGTGCTAACACAACACTGCAATGCGAGCAGGTTATCAAACGTATATTTGGCGACAATGCCTCAATCCAATGATGGATGTTGACGAACCAATCGGTCATGGATGGTGCAAGACGGATGAAACACTTGATGTACAATAAATTGCAATCCTGCACCTGAAGAGGTATTTTTTCGTTTTATAAAGAATATGATAAAAAGAGCAGAATTATATCTCACAATCAATCTATAGTATCTTACAATCAAACTTAAAAAATACCAAACTGCAAATATGTACTGCCCCGCCTTATATTTATTTGCACTCCCCAGCTGTTTTTTTATTTCTCAACACTCTTATTTTTCCTTAGGTACTTGAACTGATTTCCTATTTTTGCAAAAAGTTGATGCAAGATGTCCATGTTTGAAGAATAATTTGGAATGCACTGATGCATGTCAATGCACTAACTGCGAAAAAATATATAGAGACGAAGGTGCTGAAGAAATGTATTGCAACGATGAGACGCCAGAAGATTCAGATGATGAATGAAAAGTAGAGACCTATATTTTTATATTTTATACACTTTTAGTTTATAGTTTTTGTTTTAACATTAGGCTGTTTAGATATTTATTATTGACCTCTAACAGAAAATACAGGCTCCGTATTTTCTGTATTTGAGTTTGCTATGTATCCTTAGATTTTCAAAGAATTGATAAAATTTGATCCAAAAAATTTGAACTATATCAACTGCGATGAAAAACAGAAGAAAAAAGAGTTAAAAGGAAATTCTAGTCTGTGTAAAATACAAATTGAAGAGAAAATTTTAATTTTTTATTACTTCATGTTTTTTTCGTGATTTTTTTGAACAATATTATGAATGTTTTAATAAAAGAAGCTGCCATTTTGTTGAAAAAAATGAATTAATCATTAACCTCCATACAACCTAATCTCAAAACTTTAATCAAATATGCTTTAATTTTGAAAAGTTCATTATTTAGCTGAAATTTTGGCAATTATCGTATTCTAAAAAAAAAACACAATGTCAATAATAAAATAGTTTATGTGACAAACTGCATTATAAATATATGAGTGTCTTGAAAATTCTGGTCTTTAAAATCGACATAAATCAAACAAATATCTATTTTTTAAGTATTTAAATATTATTTTACCTAAGACACACCAAAAGACACTTCAAATGCTATTTTCATAGAAAAATGCTATTTTCAACCAAATGATTCTTAATATAGAATTATTAGGGTATTTTACGAAAATTTAAGGACTGCACTTCATTCTTTGCAAAATACAGACCGACCATGACCGAATCAAACCTACTAACATTGATTTTCAGATTCTACATAAAATTTCAAAACTTTTGGTATATAATAGCATTGTTAACCTATTTGTCCATGACTTTCAAAAATTTCGTTGCTATCTCATGGACTATTATATGTCAAATTATAATTAAATATTTTTAATCACAGAGAAATGCGTCAACGTTGCAACAACAGAATTCAAAGCTTCAGTTACACGCTCAAGAGTAGCAGGAGAGAATGATATATTATATGCCATTGATGGGGACTGGGAAACTGTTGCGAAAACAGCGACTGAGCTAGATTCGTATATTCGAGTGGAATTGAACAACTCATATATCATTGAGTATTTACATACTATGGTGCAAAACAAACAGGGGAGACTTGTCAAAATAAAGATTGGAGATAATCCAGAATTGAATATGAATCCTCTGTGCAAAAAAATCTTTGCGGAAGATTTTAAAAAAGAACTGATTATTTATTGTCATGAAGGGGTAAAGACAGGAAAATTCATTCATTTTCAAATTACTCGAATGGGTGAGACAGAAAATGTGTTTGTTCATGAAGTCAGGGTGTATGTGCAAGTAGAAAATATCAAGTTGTCGTCAGGTATAGTGCAAAAACCGAGGGAAGAACCAGACAAATCAAGAAAATGAGACAGAAACTTTATAAAAACTCATCAACTAAGCTTATTACACATATTTTTCGTTTAATAATAGTGGAAATGTTTGGAAGTTCACAAGCAAAGTTTTTACATGTAATCCAAACTCAATTATAAAAAAAATAAAGCAGCAGCTTGTGGCCGCAAAGCCAGCGACCGCCTGAAATTGTGCAAATGTTCACCATTGTATTGTATGCAGTCCGTGACAAAAGCAAGCTTTCATTTTGTTTGGCCCAGAGTCTTTTTTTATTTTTTTATCACTGGCAAGTGAATCTGCAGAGTCTATTTAATTGAACTGGGCTAACTTTCAAGTTTGGAAGACTGAAAATGGATAAAAAAAATCTGGCAATGAAGTGCCTTGTTATTTACGTCTATATTTCTGGACTTTCAAAAAACATCATAATATACAGAAGCAGCCAACGACAGGTTATATAATAAAAAACTGTTCCGTGACGTTAGGCAACATAAAAACTAGGAATGTTAGATGAGTGATAAGTTTACCGAAGAACAGATAATCATGTCAGGTAGTGTCTAGGATTAACACAGGACAGCAGATACGACAATGCTCAGAACAGCATGTGTTCTGGTGCTGTCAGGGGATGCAAAATAGCTGTTCTGAGACTGTTAGGAGATGGTAAGAGCTTTTCTGAAATTGTTAGAATCAATTTTCTAAAAATAGGTTTTGTTCAGAACAGCATGTGTTCTGATGCTGTCAGGAGATGCGAAAGAGCTGTTCTGAGACCGTTAGGAGGTGGTAAAGGTAAAGGTGTTCTGAAATTGTTAGGATCAATTTTCTAAAACCAAGTATTGTTCAGAACAGCATGTGTTCTGATGCTGTCAGGAGATGGTAAGAGTTATTTTTTTTTCCTATTTAAGGAACGAAAAATGTGCACAAAATCATTCCAAGTCAAAATTTGTATTTTTTAAATACCCCCCACAATTTTCAATGGGTTTAAATTTTTAGTTCGACTGAAAATCTGCAAAAAGCAAAAATGGCTGTTCCAAAAAATTTATTTTTGAAAAAACCTCCAAAAACGCCTCACTTCTCAGGAACAGCTTCGTTTCTCAGGAACAGCTTTGTTTTTTAAGAACAGCTTTCGTTTCACAGGAACTGGTTTTTGAATCACAAGAACAGCTTGAAATGATAGGAACAGCTTCAAATCACAAGAACACCTTTTACCCCTAAATTAATTTCCTCAGGAACAGCTAATCCATGTCAGGAACAGCTCTAATAGCGACTTAATTTGTCAGGAATCTCTAAAATCAAAAATCATAGAACACATGCGTTTGGGCAGATGATTGCTCCTGCAGAACAGCTATTTTTCAGAACACCTCCGTTGAGTGCTTTCGAATATAGGAAATTGATTTGAAGTAAATATGTTTCTAGATCATGAGTTGGTAAAAAAATTAGAGGATTAAAGATAAGCAATGATACATATCTTGGCAGTATTTATTTTACTTGAAAAAGTGACTAACAATGATGCTGAGGAAGAAGTTGCCTAAGTACAACACCAAATTCTTGTTTCATCTTTAAAAATCATTTGAACTCTATTTTTCTAGAAGCAATAACATAAATTTCAAAAATATTTTGATCTACTTCAAATCAGCATGATAGTTATCAGTAATCGACCAGTCTTGAACGTTTTATTTGAAAAAGTTCATGACTTTCGACATATGTACTTAGGATTTTTTGGCCCAATTTATGATTCCTAGGGTCTTGTAAAATGTTTTATTGCAATAAGAATATACAGCTGTCTGTCTATTTATCTACAAATAGTCAATATACTGGAGTCATCAGTATTGATTGAAGATACAATTTTATTCATATTGCAATTATATAGAATCAGGTACGTTTTAACTTAGTAAGGACTTTTACTTGAAAAGGCTGTAACAAAACAATGGGTATTTAACTGAAGCTGGACTATAGATATATAATGAAACTGTTTCATGATAACTACTACTTACAATGAAGCCACAAGCCAGGCGATCTACTAATATGTTTCGTTGATGAGGAAAAAAGTTCCATAACATGCCATTATTGTATTTCTTTTGTTAAACATTAAAATAATAACATCAATCAAAAGGCCAAATGGTCATTTCATGAATAAAAAAAACCTATCTTCTTTTTCTATTTCGAGGTTAACATTCTTTAACATTTTAAAAAATAAATTACATACATTGGGTTATTTATAAGTTATTTATAAGTTATTTATAAGATTTAAAGTATAAGGGCATATATGGACAATAATTGCACACTTAGATCATCCACCAGCAACACTATTCAATGTTGAAATTAATATTCTTTTCAGTATTGATAATCGCAATAACGATCGTTGTAAAAATTGTCTTTTCGCAAAGTAATCAATGACTTAGCAGTGCGAAATCAAATCAATAGCTTTTCTATTTACCTTCTTTTTATTTCTAACTAGTCTCAAAAAATATGTTTGCTGTCTGCCTGCTGTCACACACCAGATTTGTTTATAAGGTACATGTATGTCGACCGTAATTTTTTAGCAGATGGGACTGTGCTGTCTTTGTGGTAGTTGCTGTTCTATTCCTGAACTTTATCATTATATCCCAAAACTAAAGTATAATTCAAAATACCCTCTATAAGGTCATAAAAAATTAGAAAAGTATTTGATTGGCCCCAGTTGCAGTTGCTACTTGATCTGGTTTCTCCATCTAATCTGGAGGTAGAAGAAGTCGGTAAGGTAGCTCTATTGAATGCTTTTCAAATGAATGCTTGTAATGCTAATGCTAAAAACTATATTTCCTCGCTTGATTTGCAGTGCCGTAGCTACGAAATTTCATCTGGGGGGGGCACCAATGTCGCCCAACATGGTTGGGCGACAGAGAAATTTTTGGATTTTGAACTCTATAAAACGTCTATTTCGAGCTACTTTAGATAGTGAAGGACGGTAGGGAACTTTCCAAATAGAAGCATGATTTTATGCAAATAAAAATGTAAATCCTAAAAATATTCGAAGTTTAATTATGATTTTATTTAATAATGCCAGTTTATTGATTAGAGCAAAGCAAGTAGAAGTGTTCTATATTCAGTTATGCTTAGGAAGCTGAGACTTCACGTGAAATAGGGAAATATTATATATGCTGACCATCTAAATTTGATCGAATCCTTAGGGTGTAATTGTTTGTGATTTAATTAATTTTTTTAAATTTTAACCAAATCATACTTCGATGAAAGGAAAAAAGAAAAAAATAAGGAACAAACTGATAGTCATATTTTAAGCGTCAATGCGTTCATAACATATGGATTACACTGAAGACCAGTTAATCGGTGTATTGGAAAATCCAGAATAAAGGCTGGAAATAAGACTGTTTGATCATCTAATAATTTAAACATACTAGGTTTTTCTGCACTCCGTACCCTAGACTGGCGCTAGTCCATCCTTGACAAATCGAGAAGAAGGAAAGCGCTGACTAAAAGAATCGCATATTTGCCATAGGAGAGTAGAGCATAGTGCTTACACCCTTGGATCCATATATCAGTAGTTAACGTATTCCTTAGAACGCCTAGAATGTTTTTTGCAAAGAACAGTTAGATTAAGCCTCCCTGTACCCGTGCAGAGAAACGTTTTAGCTAAGGTTCAGGACAACAAAGCTTTGTCACAACTTTTACGAAAAATTATCAAAAATGTTTCTTAAAAAGCTTTCTTTTAAAAAGCAGGTAGAAAATAAGGTACATCCCAAGGGGGGTTTGTTCGAATTATAGAGACATTCGAATAGTAGAACGTCTTTCTTATTCGATATTTCAGGTTTGGAGGGTGAATATTGGAATCGCAGAGAATTCCATTCTCTAATTCAAACAAAGCTTTATACTTTTTTCTCCAGCTTTTGACCTATATGGGGTCGTTTAGCCATTTTAGGCGATAAATATATTACGTTTTATCAAAATTCATGCAGTTGAGATGACATTTGAACAGAAATTTAAATTTCGGAAAGAAAGTTCTGAAGTAGCAATGATTAGTTTCCACTCCAAAAATCGAATTATAGGAAAATATTTTCTGACGGAACCTCGAAATTTGTTCGAATTATAGAGGTTTTCGTATTACAGGGATTCGAGTTACAGTAAGTAATTGTAAGAGCTTCTGAAGGAAAACTGATTGTGACTTAGAATTCGTTTAATAGAAAGATTCGAATAATGGAGATTCGAATTAGAAAGAGTCAACTGTATAGGGAAGGGTTTTTGGATTCAGGGTTTGAGATTGATTGTTAAGAACGTTATTCAAACAGTTCAATGTTGATAAATATACTCCTTTCTCTGGAGTCATCTTTCTTTTTAAAATAGGCACATTCTGAAAGATCAAATTTGTGTCAAGTTCTGGAGGGGCACGTGCCCCTCCAGCCCCGGCAGGTAGCTACGGCACTGATTTGATAGCAAGCCAATAAATAGCTAGAAAGACTATAAAAGAGTTTTGATGGCAAAAGATGTCCTTGAAGAGGCAAGCTATTTATTTGATGCGCCTGCCTGTCTAGGAGAAGAAATTTAAAAACTGGCAAAAAGTAATAGCTAACAAGAAAAAAAATGAAGTCATTACATAAACTAACTTAACTGCAAAGTAAAGCTTTTTTTAGATGTCTGTCTCTTCACTTTTCTCTTGACTGACTGTCATACTAACAGGCTAAGCAGCAGCATTGTTTACATCACGGAATTAGAAACAGATTTGCGGTGTTCGCATGCGGGTTAGCGACATGCGTAATTTTTTGGTTGAAAACAATTGAAGATGGTTCTGCACTTGAGTTTCTTATTCTATGATTGCAGTTGGGTTTGTAAAACTTGAGTACTCAATATTTTGCAAGCGTCCCTTAAGGACATCGAAATAACGACTAACGTTTCAGGTAAACCTCTTGATAACTGAGGTCAAAAATATTAAATATTTTGAGTTATATTAGTTGAAAATTGGTCACCGCTTTCTTCTCCGAAAATTGATATATAAAACATAAATAGCTTTTGTTGTAGCTGAAAAGTCACAGAATTTTTTTTTTCCTTTTTAGCTTTAAAGAAAACAAAAAAAGACTTACCTAAGTAGGAACTAACAAACTTTAAATCTGGATCTCTCATTTTCTTAAAGGGAGTAAAGGGCGGCGGCACATTTTTGAAAGTGAGTGAAGGGGCAGGGGAGGTGCTAAAAAAATATGAAACACGGGCTGAGAGTAGATTCGCTACTTGACCCTTAAATTAACTCGAAATTAAAGCTGCACGTTCACTTCCATTTATAGCTGCATCATGCTTCTGAACTTCAACTGAATTTGCTTTAATTTAAAAGTTTTAGAACCCGGGAACAGAACAGAGAATCTGGACCCTCCTCCAAATTAAGTTTCTTTCCGTATATAATTTGTTAGTTTCATGAATCACTAAAACTGAATTTTTATAGAAATTTTTTCTTTATTCGACTTTTCACAAGTACATTGATAAAAAACAGTCTCCCTTTTACAAGTCCTTATATCCAAGTATTTTGATAAAAAAACTTCAGCGAAAATGAGGAATATGCTGTAAAGTTTTAGACGTTCTTTCAAACATTCATTTATATCTTTGACGACCTTCATACGAAAAAAAGCATGGTTAGACCATCAATCACTGAATAAATGAATTGATATCCATAGTAACATTAAAACCATACCCTAACCAAATTTTCTAATTTCGAAGTTACATATTATTGTATCACATAAACTTATTAATTAATATTTTACAAGTTGAAACATTTTCCAGTACAAAATTTATATACAAATTCTGACCTAGTAAAACAGTTAGCTGGTATTGGCCGAAATGATGAAATTTTATGCTTTCAAGTATTTTTTTGTTTTTCTTTTTATCAAAATAACTTACTCCTATATAACGAAAATACCGGGATGTCGTTATGATGCTGAGTTCATTGAAATTGATCTTTATGATCAAGCACAAAAAGAAATCAAAACAATCTTTAATGTCCCAACACTATTTAAGTGTTTGAGTTTATGTGTACATTTCTTTGAAAATTGCACAGATATATCATATGGAAAACAGAGCAAGAACCAATCTCAATGTTTGTTAATTTCTCGTATTCCAAGACATTATTCCATAAATGACAAGTTTGGAAAAGTTGATTCATGGATTGCATTAACAACAAGCTACACCACGAGATTAGTAAGTGCTTAGTAATTTATTGTTTTACACAGATATGATGAGGTTATCAGTTTACTATCGAAATTATGCAGCAGTGTGCAGGAAGGCTTGACTTTTAGTGAGCACAGTTTTATTGTATTGTCATTAATGTGGTGGTTTCCGATTTAAACGCCTTTCCACACCCCACCCCTTAGCTTCTCAGCAGCAAAAGCTCCGGTCTTTTTCTTCTTGAGATTTGAACATTTGATTTTTCCAAATAAGAAGAAATAATACAGAAATTCCAATCATGTGGGTCATTTTTGACAACTTCGGACGTGCATAACTACATAAGGAGGAGGACTTTTCAAGTGAAACTTTGAACGGTAAATCAAAACATAGAGCTCTTTTGATCCCATATGCAATAAAAATTTCTACTGGAATGTACCTTTAAGCCAAATGAAAGAGGATTTTTAATCGTCATCCCATTTTTAATCATCATCTCATAATTATCTATACCATTTACAGAGAGGAAGAGTTTGTCATCAGCAAGCAAGCAATCCATGCAAAGACGATGAAATATGTTACGACGATTGCAGTACCACTGGCTATCGCTGTGGTAAGAAAAAAACACTTCTTCTGTTTGATAGGCTTTGACAACTTGCTAACATAGTTTTGGCTTTGCTTGAAGTCCTTAATACAGTAAACGTCAATGAATAATTAGTCCTTGGTCCTTTATTAGGTGGGGAAGTACACGGCCATGGGAGGTATTGTGTTGAGTTGACGAGTAAATTTTCGGCTCACTCAAATTTCCCATCCAAAGATACATTCCTACAAAATCCAAGGTTGATAAACTCATTCCTAAGTGGCCAGTTGAAACTCTACATTTTTGTTTTACCGGTAAATATTGGATTGAAATTTTCATAAAACCCCTCAGTTCGAGTTGAAATTTTACGATGGTAATTACCTTAACATGTCCAATTGGACTGCAGCTATTAGGAACCGTCTATAAATATGGATCACTGGGCCACTAAGGCAAGGATTGTCTAATCAGAATCACGTTTTCCTTAGCACTTAGCACAAGCGAACAATAAAACTTTTAAGACTCTTGGGTGGGCGCTTATTTGAGGGGGGCGTGTTTGTTTAAAAAATAGATTAAAAAGCAATTTACAAAGATCGAAATTAACGCAAAACTTTTTAATTGAAACGCTTCTATTCTTCTTCTTTTACAAAAAACAAATAATATTCATGGCAATAATGTAACTGTGTTACCCAGTTGCCAATTTTCCTTGACTACCATTAAAATGTTTATCTAAAATTTTAATAAGGGGGCCGCTTATTTGAAGAAGACGCTTATTCAGTAATTTTATCTATAGGGTGGGCGCTTATTCCAGGGGGATGCCTAATCGAGGCACTACGGTACACACTTAAGTCTACTACACTACTGATTATAATTATTTAATTACTAAATGAAATGCTTTTAATCACAGAGAAATGCGTCAACGTTGCAACAACAGAATTCAAAGCTTCACTTACACGCTCGAGAGTAGCAGGAGCAAATGATATATTATATGCCATTGACGGAGACTGGGAAACTGTTGCCAAAACAGCAACTGAGCTAGATTCATATATTCGACTGGAATTGAACAACTCATACATCATTGAGTATTTACATACTATGGTACAAAGCAAACAGGGAATTCTTGTCAAAATTAAGATTGGAGACAAACCAGAACTGAATTCGAATCCTCTCTGTAAAAAAGTTTTTGCAGAAGATTTTAAGAAAGAAGTGTTTGTTCATTGTGAAGAAGGAGTGATGACAGGAAAATTTATTCATTTTCAAGTTACTCGAATGGGTGTAACAGAAAATGTGTTTGTTCATGAAGTCAGGGTGTATGTGCGAGTGCAAAATCTCAGGTTGTATTCAGATATGGAACAAAAGCCAACGGAAGAACCAGATAAAGGACAAGATAAATAAAAAAAATGAAATAGGATATTCATAAAAACTCACCAAATATATTTATGGCACATACTTTTCGCTTAATAAAAGAGGAAAGTAATGTTCGATACTTCACAAAATCAAAATCAAAAAAATTCAATCTCAATCTTAGTGAACATGTCAATCGAACAAGCTCTTTTGTGTCTTTGCATTCGATTTAACCACATTTATT
>JANSTP010265171.1:0-10908 GCA_025330745.1 Cladonema radiatum | reverse complement strand
TATTGTCATTATTATTACTCATTTATTTATTTATTTTACTTGGCCATTTTACTACCATTGTGTTCATTGTTATAATAACATTTTACTTGGTTTATTGTTCTATCTCAGAGAACGTAAGTCCTGTGTTTGTGCCGTAATGTCTTGTCTCTTTTTTAGTTATCGTTTTAAAGCATTTTTTTTATTTGTTTAAGACCTGTGATGTATCATGTTGTAATTAATAAATTTATAGAAAAAAAACAAAAAAACACACATCCTCTTCACTTGTATCGTATAGCTTTGGTGCAAACTAGTTTACTCCTATATAAATGAAAACACTAATAATGGACACCAATTAGTTAATTACTCTCTACAATGCAGTAACAATAAATATCGAATTTCAAAATGAAATGAAAATGAAAAATGTTTAAATGGTTAATGTGTTCAGCCATGATTAAGTATAAGCCAGGACTTGAAAATATCATTCAAAATTTCGAACTTATTTACCTGAAATTATTGACAAATAATAGACAAAGATTTTTCTTGCAATGTTTCTGAAGAAGAAAAATCTTTCCATCTTGAGACAGAAGCTGCAAACCAGTATATGGAGGAAGCACTTGCTGTGTACCAAGCTGTTGCAATGACTCCCCCAAAAAACCAAGAGTTATCTTTTTATGTAGTCGGTAAATTCACTATATAGATAAGAATTCTTCAAAGTGTAAACAAATTTATCTCAAGGGCATTATTGTCTGTAATCAGAAATTTTGACTTTTGCAATTGACCCCTGAAAAAAATGGTCACAAATTGTGAAAATAACTTTTGCAAAAATCTACTCTTAAAGAAGAAAACAATAAAATCGAGAGAAAATTATTGTCTCAAATAAAATAACAGATTTAAAAACTATTTTTTGCAAAAATAATTCTCCATAGCAAGTTGAAAATAAAAGTCAGACAACTTTGGCAACATAGTTTTGAACCATAAATCACTATCAAATGAAATATTTTCGAAAAAACAAATCCTTTTCAGTGTATGCAAAATCTATCTCACTAGTATTTGTTAATACCATATTTACCCTGGCATCGATGATAATAATTATGAGAAACTTTCTATTTTTAATTATTGAAGCTAGCTCAAAATATTTTACAAGAAACATTACTTTCTGTGCATATATGGTTGCTTTTGCGAGCATCTTTTTTACATAACCATCTTTGAAAAATTGGTGACCCGAAGTTTTATGTTTACCAGCATTCTTTGGGACATTCTCGAAGCAACTTGCTGGATCTGTCACAAAATATTTGTGATATTCGTCAAATGTGAGCTTTGGAAAAGATGTCAAATCAGCAGTCCAATCGACTGGAAAGTTCTTCACTTCTAAAATCCCGTCATCTTCTTCTTGTTGCTCGTCGATTTCTCTGAGTGCTGGTCTTGGGGAAGAGTTGGCCTGGCCTTGTGAGGAAAATGTTTTTACTGAAGTTTTATTCCGGTTAAGTTGTCCACAGTCTTTTTCTACTGGTTCTTTTTTTTTAAATTTCATTTAGCATAAAATTAAAAATTAAAATTTAAAATTTCTGATAAGTTGATTCCTTTCCCAAATTTGATTTCAGTTAATCTTTTGAGACAAAAGTTTAATTGGAATTTGAGTATCTATGATTTAACAAAAGTTTCAGTTGGCAAATATTTGTTTTTGTTGATTGGAAAGCTTTTATTTATTATGTTTTGCCCAATATATGAGCTTTCCTCTGTCAGGAATATTTTTGATGTGTATAGCTAGCCAGCTAGCTATAACTAGAGTAAATTTTTACTGACTGTATTTAGGCTACTAAATTGAAAGCAACCTATATCTTATTTGGAATTTTGTAATATCTTTGTTTCAACTATATTTTTTGTCGAAGAACATATTATATGGCTACTAGCTAGTTAGCTATCTAGATAGCTGTAGTTATCTTCACAACATTTGTGTAGGGACTGATAATATTTGGTACAAATTTCAAAATGCCAGTCGTCAAATGATTTTGAAATTGTGAAATGTCATGAACATTTATCTGTATATCATTCATTTCAATCTTGACGATTGGTGTACGTTGAAATACTATTGAATCTTTTTAGGCTATTACTACTTTGACAAACGTCTCAATACACCTTTTAAACAGTCTAGCTTTAATCCACTGTTTTTGAAGAATTTTTGCAATGTTGCGAAAGTATTTTTTTCCAGACAAAGGTAACTAGGTTCCAAGCGTAGTATTTTTTTTGTATAAATTCCATGATGGCTAGTAAGTATGAAGTTACTTGATAAAATGGCAGAAAGCGTTGGAGGAACATTTTATTATAAGTGCTGTATATAGTAGACACAAAGTAAATATCTAGGAAGTATTAATTTCTTTAGATTCTGCCAACATGAAAGTTTTGAAAAATTAACATATGATGTCAAGTCACATGGCTAGGATATAAGTAAGTCTACATGCTTGTAATTCTATGAACAAAAAAAATTGTTATGGCATATATTATTGGTTGGTTTCAATTATGGAAAGTTCTTTATGGGAAATATGAAATTTACAAATTAAAAAAATTCAAAAGAGGCCGAAATCAAATACAAATTATGACAAATATTTAAAATCTTTTCAAAGGTAATGACCAAAATTACTGATGAATGTTTGTTATAAAGAAAATAATAATTTTGAAAAAGATAATTAGAGTAAATTTGACCGTAAGATATCTAAAGATTTGTCAAATGCCAACTAATTTCCAGATAATTATTAATGAAACATACTGCAAACCATTGGAAATTCATAGAAACATGAATCCAAAGATAGGTTAATTTTACAAAACTTATTAAATAAGTTAGACCAGCGGAAAGATTTTGAGCACTTATAGCGGAAATATTTTACAATAGAATATTGAATAACTATAAAACTGACTCTTAGCTTTTGTTTTTCAGAGGATTTCTTTCGAAAGGATTTCTTTCTGGCATTGGTAATGTATAGATGGAATTAAAAATATTTTTCCATTAGTAATTGAAAGTTGAATAAAATTAAAACAAGCTGTTTCGTTCTTTATTAGAACTCCTCTGCATGGCAAGACTAAAGTCAGTCAGTCAGTTACTTATTCATAAACAATCCTTTCACAATCAATAAAAAATGTTGAAAATGTCCTCTTAAAAACTTATCAAAACAACATTCATCAGCTTTTGTGAAAGATAAGAAACCTTTCACTTCCTTTACCAACATTCTTTTCCTGGCAAATAAAATTAAAAATTACAATAGTCTGTACATATTCCTAGGACAAGTATACCCGGTAGAAAGGATATAGATTTAGGCTTTGTGTTTATGCGCAAAATCCCGCTAAATTTATATTAACCATATATATTAAATTTATATTAAGCTACGTATATTAAGTTTCATTTGCTAGCTGCCCAATCTTTACACATAATTGGATAAGTGGCCATAAATTTCAAAAGTCTAATAATATTTTTTTACTAACCACATAACTAGTTTAGCTACTAGCTTCTCAGCAGCAAGCTACCTACCTTGAAGCTACCTCTATTATTGACTGATTAAGAGTAAAATGAAGTGGATGATAGAATTCCAAACCAACCTTGACTTGAAAATCTAAAAGTATATTCAATTTCTGGTTCGATTTTATCAATAACTGAAATTCTAAAAAATAAACCGCTGAAAAGACTGTGGACGGCTTCACCTCAAAAATAACCATATACAATATTATTTTTAATTTCCGTTAGTTACACCAAGAAAAAATAAACAAGAAGGCTTGCTGGTGCGGGCTTATTGTGTCCCTTTAACAGATTTCTTCTTGAATCAAAATGGGAGGTTTTCAAGTGAGTATATAAATATTTTCTGCCCTAAGAACATTTTTATTTGATTATAGTAACAATAGAAAGAAAATTTAGTTGGGAAACTCATCCTGTTTTTGCAGCAGTCTTTCCTTACGTGTCGACGATGCCACAACTACCACAATGCGATGCGCGCAAACCGAAAGATGGGATCGGGGGATTGAGTTGGAACGAATGGAAACTGAAATCGTACCAACAAAATCAGTTAAAGAATTAAGGGAGCCGTGTCAGGAACTGTGTGAAACACAACGGAGACATGGGGAACTTTAAGGAGGACTAGATTGAGATGTTTTATCAAAAGAGTTGTGTAAGAGTATTGTTTCATGTGGAATAGAATACTCCATGTGGACATTCAACTTATTTTTCAAATTTCTGTGCAGAATTTTCTGTATAAAATATTTTAGGGTAATATATTTTTGGATTACCTCACATTGTTCTCAATTTCTTACATGAAATGAGCTGCTTTGAAGAGCAACTGCCAGTCTCCGCTATTTCCTGCTGGCTTAAGTTAATGGAGCACCAGATGAAGCTCAACCAACTTTATGAAAAGAAAACTTAACCAACCCCTACCGAATAGTAAATATTTTAAGGCCGATGTTATCATAATTTATGACGGTAAAAGTATTGCAGAAATGAATTGTGCATAGTTTTTAGAATAAGGTTCAGAAAAAGAAAGTGTACTTGCAAGCCTCCCTTATTTGCTTAAAAATGTGATTTGACCTTCAGAAACGGTGCATGGAATCTCAGTTGGTATATTGCTTTTGGTAGATTCATTTTTTCAAAATATTGATACATTTGACACTAGAATGCCAAAAAAATGTTTTTACATAATATTTCCAATTGATTCCGCTATGGTTTGCTTGTTTGTTTATTGCGTCACAGTGAATTAGTTCGTTATCTATTGAATCTATTATATGCTATTAGTTCCACTCTTGGTTCCCCTAATTTCCTCTATTCTATATTGTGTCACTCAGTGCACCTACAGGTTCTTTCGATTCCTACTTAGTTCTACCCGGTTTCATTCAGCTTCCCCCCACCAGTTCCTTCAGTTTTGCGACAAATAATAGTCCACCCTAAGATATTGATACTTCAATAGCTCGTAAGGTTTTATATGTTTTAGAATCAGGTGATTGAACAAATATGGGTAGAAGTGAATAGAATGGTGAATTATCCCATTAAAGATATAATGGTTAAGCTTGTGCAACAACAATTGATGAGTCTTGGAATCATCATAGAATATAAGGTATCTTTAGAAACCCTTGCTCCTGTGTAAGTGTTGAAACTAAGGACTCTTCAGCTAATTCAGGTTGGAATTTTTTAGGTTTGAAACAACTGACCCAATTACTATTAAACCTGGTAAATTGTAATTTTTCCAGAACTGACCAAATAATAGACTTAATGTAATTCAAAAAGAGTGTGGCCATGCCCAATATAAGCGTGGCCGTGAAAGTGTTGTTAACAAAATTGTTTTAAAATTTATTATCAATATTAGAGCAACCCTCGGTCAAGACTTCATACTGACATTGTACCACGTTAAGTTGGAAAAAATATGCTTTATTTAAGAAGAAGTAAAAAAATTCTTGGTCTAATATTTGTTTTTATTTATTTTAAAGAACGAAGCATAGTCACAAAACAATATTTGGCCCCTTTTCAATTCTTTAATTTAAAATGTTTGATATATGGAACAACACTAATTGATAGTATGAGGGACAAGGCCAACCCTCTCCCCTGACCTGAGTAGCATTAAACAACTAATATGGTATAAGACACGAGTAATTTAGTTAATCAGCCCTTTCTCCATTCTTAAATCTTGCAGAGTTAAGGGAGATGCACCAGAATTAGAGATACCAATGATTATCGAACTAAGCAAAGTGTAAAAGTGGTAAAAATTAGATATTTCAGATATGGACAAGCGATGCAGAAGGAACTAAGATGACTGATCTAGCTTCAGGGTACCAATATGCTGTATTTTCTTGTGTTGCAGGTAAAGGAATTCCATACCATGTGGCAAATGAAAATAATCACTGTATGCCAATTGAAGCTGATGATATCCCGTCGACCGAAGATGCAGTTTCATCGTTTCATACCCTCGGAGGTACGTTAAGAGAAGAGAGTGTTTTTGGTCTTGATACTTTGAAAGGAAACGATCATGCAATAAATCGTAGGAATGATACGTTTTATCATAGTTTTAATCCAAAGTCGCTGTTTGAAGATATCCAGAGAAAAGGAGACTTGTTGTACCGTGCGATTAGTTATTATGTATATTTGACGGACTTTTATGTCCAAAGCATTAACCAGAACAATCCTCCTTGAATAATTTATAACTAACATATAAATATTTGGAATCGTTTTTTCGAGGTCAGAAACTCTTAAGAGTAAATCTATTTTTAGAATTATTATAATCGAAAAGGTAGATGAATCATAGCAAAATTAATTGTGCTGTGAATCACTTTTGTTGGTAAATTTTATAACACAATCTAAATTCGTTCGTTCCCAATACGGCCACATTTACTAAAAAGGGTTAGTTCATCAAGATCCTAGACAATATTTAACGTATGCAATCAATAGTAATCATCTATTCACAGACATTACGCAGAATGTGGTATTCTAGCGTAGCTAAACTCTTTTCTCTCCTTACAAGTCTCAGTTTGAGAAATCAAAGTAAAAACATATTTAAGGGCGAGAAAAGAGTTTAGTTTGACTCAAGCAAGGAAACTAATAACATTTTGCAACAAGAAAATGAAGCAAGCATTTTCATTGGTCAATAAAACAATAAATTTAGATGATTGACCAGTTGCAAAGAATCTTCCAATCAAAAACATCCTTAAAATAAAAAGCTACCAATAGACTTGCGAGTAAAACATTGTCCTCAAAACAAGATAATTCGATTGGTTCTTAAAAGTAAACAAACAATATTTTTAGTTTTCTGTTCCAAATCGAACCAAGCCATTTTTCACCCAGTGGTTAGACAATATTTTTCTACTTTTTGTGAATTTCTTTTTAAAGAAAAGCGGCTTGGCTACGCTAGGCTAAGAATGGGGTAGATTTACTGCAGTGATATTTTTTTTTCTCTGCTGCTCAGCCGTTCTAATAGTGAATAATAGAAATTTCTGGAATTTAAAAAAGTGTCAATGTTAAAATGTTTTCTGCGTTCTTTAGCCAATCTTGATGCTAAGTAAAAGCGATATTTTCTCAGCCACAAAGATATGGGGGGTTGCATGGGGTGTCGCAGCCCCCTTATTTTAAGACAACCAATCCAAATCCGCCCCCTGAAAAATTTTCACTACTAAAAAGAATTGATAAATACTTGTGGCTGTGCGGTATGTGTGCGTACTAAATGGACATATCATACCTACATCTTTGTGGCTGTTAATTGAAACATCAATGTTTTTAATGTGAAGTAAAAGTAGATATTGAAGTAAAAATATTACGTTGTTCACCCTCTTTCAAACTTCAATAAACTTATATTGTCCGTGTTTTCATGGCAATATTGCTTAAACTGGCAGCAAGAAGAAGAAAATAAAGAATATCAGATGTTTTTAAAACTTTGAGCTTTAGTTATGTTTCAGTTCTAGTAATTGATTGAAATATTTTCTAAGGAGTGTTTGAAGAAACCAAGAAGATTGTTTTATCGACTTCAAGAAACTGTTGTTAGCTTTATATTTTGATGTGTTTTAACGTTTGCTATTGCGTTCATATATTGATTATCATTAACCTATTCACTTTTGATATCATTATTGACATCAAAAATAGTCTCATTGTTCTCTAATGCATTGATTCCATTGCCTGCCCCCTTATAGAAAAATTTGCACCGATGCTGCCCCTCGACAGTGGATAGGCTGCCTTCATGCCTATATTTTCTACGATTGATTGCGCTATTCGGTAGACACCAGCCCCTGTGAAAGTTGTTATGAAAGACTTATAAATTATAACTAATAATCTTCTTTTGCTCATCAAACCCTCTTTAATATTCAATATCACGGTTTTGCAGAATGTTGTTACGTTTTTTATAATAGTTTTTATTGTTATGCCATAGTGTATTTTCATTGATATTTGTATATTCTATATTCTATATCCTAGTTCTGTTTTATTTATGAATGAATAGCTAATAACTTGAAAATTATTTCTCTTTTTTTTTCCAACTCGAGTTGGTAACTCTGAAAACTTTTACAGAAAAAAGTTTTTAGAGTTATCGACTCAAATAAGTATTAGTTATTGCATGGTTTTACTCGTGTCATATTGCAAATATTTTTACTGCTATTTTCACTTGCCAATCGTTTTTCGTCATTATTGCATTGTTTTAAATAATATGAGAATTTCCATTGTTTTATGAACCAATCAAATTGCGCGAATATCCGAAATTAGCGATAATGACGTCATAATACTTAATTCAAATTTTGAATTTGGATTATTTGAGCCTCGAGTTTGTAGCACAAACTTTTTAAATTTGAATTTTTTCGCATTTAGAAAGGTTTGCAGGGGGATGGGTAATTTTATACCACCATCTTGAGGGTATCTGGGTAAACATATTGTTGTCTATAATCCTTTCTTTTTAGTGATAATTTAGCATAACTTAGGAGGCCCTAAAACACAATCCGGACTTTCTCTTCGCTAATATTCAAGCGTCTACTTTTTTTATAATAAACGATATGTAGATAATCACATAGATTATTACATCGCCCTAGTTTTCAAGGCCCTGTTTTCTATACTCATGTTTGGTTTTTTTGCATCATTCTTAGCCTTTTTTATTTTTATTATCATTAATTACTGTAATTCATCAGTAATATCATTAATATGAGTAATTCATCATTACTTGTCCGAAACTTGAGTCCAAAAAAATAATATGCTCGAAGAAAAATAATTCTTAGGTACGTTTTACAAAGCTTTTTCGAACTACATCTGATCAGCATTTTAGCATTTGTAGAGCTGCTCTCTCTAACAGACACTTCCTTAACCCAAATCCCCCCTCCTGGTTTTCTCAAAATAGCTCTGCTTGCTGTATATTATAGATAAAGCCTTTTTCTAAAATTTAATTTCAAACATTTTGGTGAAAAAAATCTTAAATAAAACATAGGACGTTGGCCATAGCTGTCGACTTTCGTGGGTCGGTCAATTTTTTTTCCAGGCAAAGCCCAAAAACCTAACTTGAATTGTGAAAAACCATTACATATGTGAAATTAGTTTAAAACTGTGGCATTTTGGTGAAACCGCATGTAAACAGCTTTATTCATTCAGATTTCATTTCAATTTGAAGATTTTTAGCCATTTTTTCCTATTTTCTGACCCGCTGACATCATCATTTAGAAATGACGTCACAAAATTATTTCTCGCTCATTTTGTTCATTAAGGGTTGGTCTTTGGCTGTTCTAAAGATTTCTGAAAAATACCTTATAAAACCAGAGTTCTGGGGGGGGGCGGCGGAATCTGCACCCCCTCCCTCCTAGTCCTGAGAAATCAAAAAAAAGCCTGGTCCATATATGATTAGATGTAGATGTAGTCTGATTCTTGAAGCCACAAAACCAATGTTGAGTTATTTTTGCCTTTTTCGGCGTTCTTAAGGAATACGGATATCGAAAGCTTATCAAGAATTATGTCGGTTTTAGACAGTTTAACGAAGATCTTGAGTACAGTTTTTTAGAATCTTATGAGTTATTAATTTATAGTAATGTATAGTAACGACTGTTTGGGTGGAGGACTGAGACATGGTTGTGGATAAACAAAGATACTTTAATTATGATTATAATCATTCAACAAAATGTATTTCAAACAAAAATTATATGCTTAAAAGATAATTTTACAAATCATTTTCATTCTCGTTTTCTAAAAACAAAATTTGGGACGCGTTACGGAGATCGTCGAATCCTTTCAGGATAAATGTGTTGGCTTAACCCCTGGCACCTTCACACCTCGGACATCGCTTTGCCATATCTGCGTCGTACCACCGATTGACGCATTCTTGGCAACCAATAATTGAGTTGCCAATTCTGCAACCAACAATTGACTCGACAAAAGGACTTGCATGACAGATGGTACACTTCAGCGTCTGCTCCAGAGTTGACAAAAAGCCTATACTAAATTTCTGGCGAAAGCATAGAAATATGTATGCCAAAAGTACCTCTTTAACGTCAGCAATTTCCTTTTTAATTTCGCTAAGCTCGTTACCAATATCAGCGGTATCGTTGTTTACCTTCTCCAACCTGCGTTTTCGTGTCTTTCCTTGAGGTGTGATTTCATCTTCCGAATCTTCTGTCTCTAGATCACCTGCTGACACAGCAAAAAGTTTCCTTGCGGTACTCCGCGAGCTACTCCTTGCGGTACTCCGCTGGGATTTTATGGACGGCCATAAAGACGGTTAATCTGATCTTTACTTGATATTAAGAAACAAAGTTTTAATAGATAAGTTTATTGTCAAAAAAGTCCTCACATGTTTTGAAACAGTTTTGAAACGTAATGCCTATAATGTTGGCAATGAATTCCTTATACGTCATAGAGAGGTCCATTTAAGTCTATTTGAGGACCAATTTTGAACGGCCAAAAATGGCACGTCAAAAGGACGTCTAAATAAGGTCTAAAAATGGACGGACCTAACCAGTATGTCTATTGGACCTACGAGACCCGTCCATGGACGGACGGACGATTATGGTACGTCTGATGGACGTCCAATGAACGTCTGATTTCTGGTGGGTACATATTGAGCATAATGGCGAAATAAATATCAAAAAGTTTTGATATTTATCCCACTGCTATCGCAGCTTATCTCAGGAATCGAAGAAAGCCGCTTGACACTGCAATGATTTTCTCGTTCCTTGTGCGCTGCCACTCTTCTTTTTTCATGAATTTCTTGCAAAAAACCTTTTTCGTATACAAGAAATTGAAGCTCTAATGAAAGATTTTAAAAATATAAAATGTCATCAAGAAGATTTCACAGAGTTTAAATACTTATAACAATTATGAGTATAATAATGGTACTTTAGGTCAGTGATTTGGTTTGGTCTTCTAATTCATTGACAGCGTTTCACTTTGTTCTTTTGTGAAGATATAGGATGAATTAGCTGATATCAATTCTTCAGAGCTGATACAATAGT
>JANSTP010265149.1:0-10908 GCA_025330745.1 Cladonema radiatum | reverse complement strand
CCACTTCACCACTGCCACCACGAGGCGAGCGAGATTTAAAACTTTTGTTTACAAAACTATCGGATTCTTAATTTTCCCAAATAAGGGCTTATGGGCGGCTACGTAACGAAAAAGACAGAGACAATTTTTATCGGATTCCGAACTTTAGGATTCGTAGTAAAAAAAGAAGAAAGAATTTTTTTCACGGCGCCTGCAAACTCTCACTTTTCGTGAGAGAAATATTAGCCATCAAAATAATGGAGATGAAGTGAATGTGGTTTTTTTACTCTAGCATTTCTTCATGGAATCCTCTCAATGTTCATACTTCAGTAGAATTGAAAGTGTTTCATTCTTCTAATTGTTCTGAGTGCTTCTTATCAAATTTATAATGTTTTTTGTCAAATTTATAATTTAAATGGGTTTTAAAATCTTTGTAGGGAATCTTTAGAGGGTTTGCTACAAAATGCTGTTAAACATTGTCCGAAAGCTGAAGTCTTATGGTTAATGGGTGCCAAGTCCAAGTGGATGGCTGTAAGTTAGTTATTATTGAAGAAAATACTGACCAACAACGAAGTATTTCCCAAATCATTGGTGCTTGCTAGTGCCTGCTATGACTCAAAATTAAGTTTTAGGATTGGAAGGAATCAATGTATTTATACAACAACATGCAATAACTTTCACTTTGGTTTTCATTGGGAAATTAACCAAGCATTACTATTTGAAGTTTCATTTTCCCTTAGAATGACATTCCTGCGGCGCGATCAATTTTATCACTTGCTTTTCAAGCCAATCCTAACAGTGAAGAGATCTGGTTGGCTGCAGTAAAATTAGAATCAGAAAATAATGAAGATGAGCGTGCAAGGTTGGTAGATCGTATCCATTCAATGTTATATGCATATTCATCTATTACGATACACTTACTTATGACCCATCATATACATGTCAATCATATGTACAGTCAACTTATGAATATAAATGATGTAATCTCATGCATATCCTTCATATTCAGCTCTTGATGTTTTGAAATAACCATTTCATACATTTTTTGTTCTCCGGTTTAGACGACTTCTCACCAAGGCAAGATTGAGTGCTCCAACAGCTAGGGTAGATAGTTAATGTCCTTTATTTTATAGTTCCTGTCGATAACCAAAAGCATGTATAGATGGTCTTTCTTGTTTTAGGTTTATATGAAATCTGTTCGATTGGAATGGGTTTTAGGTGATCTTAAACAGGTACTCAACTGTTATTCTCAAACGTTATTAAAGTTTTGGGGTTTTTTCATTCTTTTTTCATCAGTTTTTCTAAATCTTTTCTATTATAAGGCTGGCACTTCTGATTTCACAAACTTTATCAAGAACTGTTATTGTCTAAAAATTAAATATCTCGAAAGTCAAAATTAGAAAAATACATTCAGATTCTGTAAAAAAGATTCTTTGAGTTTAAATAAATTTTGAACAAGCTCTTCTTTTAAAATAATTAATTGCACGAAATAAAGAAGCAAGATCATTGTCGTCACATGTAATGTTTTCGTAAGATTTTTTCGTAAAAGATTCCAAAAGGTCTCTCCACATTGAAATCGTCTTAGTGAAAGGACACACGAAATGAACACACCTTTGTTATGAAAAAAATTTTCGAACTGAATGTGGTATGCCAAAGACCTTCAATACAAATTTTTAAATACAAACAATTTTGATATTAAAAATCCACAATGAGGTAAAATAAAAAGCTAGGTCCACCAGTTTTTTTAAGTCATTTTTCATATTTTTAGTAATATTTTTGTATTTTGCGATCAGAAAATATTGCGGAACACATTTTTGCGATTGACGCCGCAAAGAAGTTGTAAATTCCGGAATTAATATTCGCAAATAAGTTTTTATAGGAGAAGATTGCGGAATTAATTTTTGAGGTTTCAGTATTTCGAAGAATTTTTTCTTTGTACAAATGTTTCTTAAAAAGGTTTGCAGATGGATAATTTTTCAAAATCAGGAATTAAATTTTGGGACCGGCCAGCCTCAGGAGTGTTAGGCGAAATTATATTTTGCGATTTTGGTCCGAAATGGCATAAATAAGTTCCACAAAATTTTGTTCCGCAACATTTTACGATGGTAAAGATTTATGCCCTCAAGGTACTTTATTGTAAGTAATTAAAAAATTGAAAGATAAAGACTTTTTTGAGTATCAGCAGTACTTTTTTTCTTATTGTATGTTTATTTCCTCAAAACCTCAAATATTTCAATTGTTACCTTTTTATAATGGTCATCAGATCTTGTAAATACTTTTGTTTTACTTTTGACAGGCAAAGATTTTACTCAAAGAAGCCCTCCATCAATATGAAGATTTTGCAAAGGTTTTCTTTTTTGTGATTCAAGAAAATTCCAGATTTAGTTTCGTGTTTTCATCATTCTCGTTATGTGTTTTCAGCTGTGGATGATGAAAGGTCAAATCGAAGAAGAAGAGAATGATATATATGAAGCTCAACAAGCCTATAGAAATGGAGTAAGATTCGTTTCCATATTTTTTCCCCTTACTCAGCATCATAATTGTTGTTGTTATCACTTCTCGTTTAGACGAAAAAATGTCCAACATCCACTCACTTATGGCTTTTGTTAGCAAAACTGGAAGAAAAACAAGGTATATAATATACTACTTACTTTTAGTCAATATTTCACTAATAACCAGCTTGTTTAGCTGGTTTATTCATAGCCTGAACTTATAAATCTCCCAATATGTCTCTCAATATGCCATATTCATGCTTGCTGAGTACACGGTGGTGTAACCTTGGTCTGTATCAGCCGTCTGTATTACCGCTCTCAGCACAGATCGAAATTTAGGGAAATTTGTATAAAAAAATCAGTTTTTGCATTAAACCTTTCAAGTTGGAAAACTACGTGAAAAACCCAACGAGGTTATACCACTATGTCTAGTATCTCCATCTCTAAAGCTTGTGTCTATCATTGGAAATTAGTTAGTTTATTATGGCATTAGGATATGTGTCTGTTTGAACAAAGTACTTAGAATTCACTAGATGGTCTGTGTAATGTACTATCATGAGTCTTGTGACACCTTCAAATACCTGATGCACTGATTGAATGAAGCGACATTATACACTTATACTTATTCTCGAGAAAATTCTCTTCTAAAAAACAATTTGTTGGCTCAGTCCCAATCATATGTTAGAAATTTAGATTAGTTAGAAATGTAGGATTTTATAGATAGAATGCTTTCAAAGTATTTTCAATTATCAACATTCCTTCCACTCTTAATCTATCCCAGTTTTGATCATGATCCCCTTATTAGGATTCCAAATGGAAAATACAAGTTGAGTTTATATACGAAATTGAGTTCATTTGAAATACTATAAACAATGATGAACGCCACTTTTTAACCATGTCTTACTACTGATTAATAGTTAATAACATGACAACGCGTAGATTTACCAGGTGGCTGTAAATAATAATGTCCTTGTGCGACGCCCAGTTCATTTAAATGTTAAAAATTCTTAGATAAGTAAAATGTTAGAAATTCAATGCAACGAAGGCCAAAATTTCAAAATTATAACTTTTGATTGCAAGTCCTTAGTGCAAGATCCTGAACAGATATTTTTTTATGAAATATCAGAAATAGGTTGTATAATTCTTTTTAGAGAAGATTACCTATTTGAGCATGGACTCGAATTCGTTTTATTGTCAATATTCTTCAGCACATCAGACCTGAATCAAATCTCTATTTACCTGATTATTTATACAAAGTTTATGGTTATTTAGTAGCAGAACCAGTAATTGAACAAATCAATCACTCAACTGGTGTTGAATATGTGTTGAATATATTCATCTGGTGTTTGTGTACTCTAATTAGTTTGCAAGTTAGTTTTTAATGCTTTGCCTACCGTTGATTTTGTAGCAACTTGGTCTAACGTCAAAGTTCGAGTAAGCTTATTGTATGACACTTCAAAGAGCTGATCCCAGCAGTAGAATAATAAACGAGTAAAATAATAAATGAACAATCTTGATAATTTCATCATTTTTATCAATTTCATTAATATTTGTCAAGTTACAACTTTCACAAAGGTTTTTTGGGTGAAGCGTTATCTATTACAAATGGCATATGATTCAGTAACTTTGGGATGAATTAATGTAGTTTAATCATAAATTCAAATACTTTAGGTAATCTCACGAAGGCGCGTTCAATCCTTGAACAAGCTCGTCATCGGAACCCGAAGCAAGACAAACTCTGGTATAAACTGTTATCAACTTTACAAGATTAATATTGTATTTTTTCAAATGAGATTATTCATCATCTTTTATCATCAGTAATACGTTTGCTAATATTGGTCTCACATTGGCCTATGGTTGGCCTCATGATCATATCAAGTTGTTTGAGTAACCATAAGGATCTGATCCAAACCTAATCTATACATCATGATTCAAACATGAAATAAAACTACAATGCTCTATTCTATGTTGTTAATTTTTCTTAGTATGATGGTTGCGTTGATTGAGTGAGGACATATTTGTAGAATTTTGGGTATGCTTGGAAAATATTGATAACGGAAGACAGGAAATTAACAGATTTAAAAATTTGCAAGCCTGACACTGAGAACATGTTGGAGATGTCTTGATAAGAATTATCTCTAACAGACTAAATTATACGACTTTCGAAAAAAAGCAGTAATGACGAACAAAGTAAATAAAAAGCGAAACAACCAGATAGACTGTCTATGAAACTGCATCTTTGACATTGAATCAAGTCATCCAAATACTTGGTTATATGTGAAGATTAATAAGGCGAACACTGTTTCTAAAAACCTCCCTTTATCATCAGAAAATATTTGACTGGCAAAGCTTTTGCTATCATTTGTAATTTGGTATTTTTTATAAAATACATACACGTTTCTTATAAGCAACTAAGGTCAGGAGTCACTTTTCAGAGTTGCTTCTGAAACTTTGTAATTTCAATACTGAAAATTTCAAGCAAATCTTTAGATTACAAAAATCGTGTGTTCCAACTTCCAAAAAGAGTGAATTTTAACTCAAAATGTCAATACTTGACCTAAAAATATGTCTTCCTGGGACAATAATGCCTTTGGATCCTTTTTCGGTTTTTTCATACCATTTTTTGATAAAGTTGAAGTTTCCATTATTTACCTTGTTTTCATTTTAAAAGTAGAGGTTTTGTATTGAAAATTAGTATTCCGAAATTTGTCTCATAAATTATGCAGTTCTGATGCTGTTAAACTATCCTTAAAACAAAGGGTTTTCTCAACACATACATGTTTTTAGAAACTAACCCGGGATTTTATAAAACGTGAGTTTTCTCACGAAACACGTTTTTTGCTATGAAAGACAGAAGTTGGAATTTCATAAACTTTTTATTTATAACGATTTTTTGCTATGATTCTCTCCCCAGGTTTCCATGGGGTAACAGTGCCCAACAATTTTATGGGTCCATATATATTCCACTGCTCATCAGAAAATTTAAAATTGTTTCGAATTGGTCTCCCTTACTTTGAAAAGAACATTAAAAAGCCGAACATCATCGGAACAAAGTTCGAAATTTTAAGAATTCAAAAGTTACCATAAATGTGATGCACTGATAGCACGAATGGTCTTTATATTTTAGACGCTTATTTTGCCACATTTTCATGCTGCAATCTTTGATGGACCCTAATGAGCTGCAGTTTGCAAGGGGCATTGTTTTTTTAAACATGTGGACGCATAAAATACTCAATCAGCTTCCTGCTTTTCCCCCAGGTTTACTTCTTTATTTTCATGTAGGTTGTACTCGATACGTATTGAAGTGAGAGCAGGTCACAAAGATTTTGGAAAAGCTCTTTTGGCTAAAGGTAAACCTATTTCTACACCCTCTTTGTCATTCTGGATAATTCTTAGAGGTTATCAAGAAGCTATTGAAAACAAGCAAATACATATTTCCTATTTGTAACTTCAGCAATGCAGGAATGCCCTACTTCTGGTATACTTTGGGCCGAGAGTATTTTTTTGGAGTCACGTCCTCAGAGGAAAACTAGAAGTGTTGATGCATTGAAAAGATGTGAGCATGATCCACATGTTCTACTAGCTGTTTCAAAGTATGCATTCATTTACTCCTTACCTATTCGTCTCTTACTGAATTTTTCATTCAAAACGTTTTTCACATTTTAGATTATTTTGGAGCGAACGTAAAATTAATAAGGCTCGAGACTGGCTGCATCGTACAGTGAAAATAGATCCTGATTTTGGAGATGCTTGGGCATACTTTTATAAATTTGAGTTACAATACGGCACAGAGGTTGGTAATTTTTATTTTTTTCTCCATTTTCATATCTTTGTGATTTTTTATCTCTAATCTTTGAACGTTACTTTTTTACAGGCCAACCAGAAATTGGTTGTAGAAAAATGTACGAAAGCTGAACCTCGCCACGGTGAATTATGGGCAGCAATTGCTAAGTCGACAGAGAACTGGCGAAAAAAAACCAATGACTTGTTGCCATTGGTTGCTAAGTCTTTGAAGTCAGTGGAAAATGCGTGATGTTGATTGAGAAGAGCAAGTGTGATTTGGGAATAGACAGAGATCATTCATCGCATGATCTTTCGATCGATGAAGAATTGTTAACATTATTCTGTACTGACAGAATATGGGTATTTATCTGGAGGATAGGAGAGATGTCACCTTCCAGATATGTTTATTTAAACCTTGTACTGACAGTGCTTACAACTCTAGTAGAAATATAAAGATTAGTAAATATCGCTTAAATAGAAGAATTGCCGGCTTTAAAAAAATTGTGTTCTGTCTGAAGTTTTTCCACCTTTTGAATTCCACGTTTTATCTGATAGGTACTCTCAGGCCTGTTTTATACACCGTACCGAGCCGTGCTACGGGAATTTCCCTTTGATAGAAAGAAAAAAATTTAGTTCACCGTTTTATACGAGTTGTGCCAAAGCCGTGCTGTGCTGCTTGATAAATCAAGTAAAGCGATTATTCTTCGTGTAATTTAATTACCCTAATTTAGTGACATCATTAAGAGACATTGATACTAATTAAGTGTTTTTGATCAAAAACAATAATAAAAAACAGACATTCCAGAAAAACTGCAATTAATTAATATTAGAAATTTTTATACAAGTGTGAAAATAGAACTACGCATACTATATAACCATAGACATGATATAACAATCAGGGAATAATAAAAATAAGATACACAATGTAATTAATACAGGAATAACTTATTAAAATCATTAGCTTCGTTAATAGTGTTAAGTGTCGGTTTCTTTGAAAGAATGTTCAGAGATTCTTGAATTAGTAATTCATAACTGTTTCGAGCATGGTCAATTATTTCGAAATTATTCAAGTCTGAAACATGATCGTGCTATTTCACGTGATGGGTGATTGACAATTTAGGTTCTTCTTTCTTACTGTTGTTAGTATGCTCGGTTTTTCTTTCCCGCAATGTACTTTTGGTCTTTCCAATATAAAAGCCATTACAATCTAAACATTTGTAAACAACCCATTGAGATGAAATAACCATGTTTTTTGATAGACATGCAAGCTTGTCTTTGTATGGGAATATATTACTAACAATATGCTTATTCCTGAAAATAATTTGTGATGAAATACCTCCGCAGAAATTTGTAACTAATTGTTTAACCTTTTCTAAGAATGTCTCTATTTCGGCCTGGATAAGGTAAAACAAAGAAAATCCTAAGTTTTTCTAAATTCTATAACTAAATTCTACATAAAACTAAATTATTGCTAAATCGTATGGCATTTTTACATGTAAGAAAAGAATATAAATTCATTACTATCCTGAACGATTTGGCTGGTTAGGTTAAAAAGTGTGGAAGCCAGCTAGATAGCTAAACCTAAAACACCTATTAGATACTACCAAGGAATCTTAGACAGGAATCTTAATTTGTTGAAAAAACAAACTAAAAAATGAATATGATCGAATCTTTCTAGCTAGCAAGCAAGAACTAAGTCTAGATCGAACCAATCATCATAAATAACCTTACAGCCTTAAAAACAGTGAGAAAAAAACAAACTTGACATGGCGTGAGAAAAATTAAGGTGATCATTGTCCACTGGTCACGAGGCGAGATTCAAGATCTGGAAATTCATAAGTCGAGAAGCGGCTTCGAATTAAATTCAGAACTTCATAAGCTTAAATATCGGCTCCATGATTTTCCGAAAAACAAGTGTTGAAAAAATTTTTCCGGATTCCGAACTTTAGGATCGGCACAAATATTTTGACAAATTTATTTTTAAAAGTTTATTAAAACAATCAAATTTGATAGGAATCAAATACAGTGAAACCTCCGAATAGCGGACACCTACGGGTCTTAATAAAAGTGTCCGCTAATTGGAGGTGTCCGCTATATAGAGGCTTAGCAAAAAAAAGAAATTGTGCGGACTTTTAGCTGTGATATTTAATCTAACGCACTGTTTAAAGGTTTTACAAGTACAGGGCAAAGAAAGTTGTTGTAACTAGTGTGGAAGTTATCCCAGCAGAATATACATTTGATGGGAACAAAATATTCATTGAACTACTGAAGAAATAGATAGCAAAAATTTATCGAAATAAGGGGGGAAAATTATCGAAATGCTAAAAATAACGTCAGTAGACTTTTAAGAAAATGAAAAAATTTCTCAACATTTGTTTTTTTTTCTTGTCTTTTCCAGTTTTTTACCTGTCCGCAATTGAGAGCTAATTTTCACTAGGAAAGTTCAAATGGGACGTGGTTTTTCCGTCCGCTGATGAGAGGTGTCCGCTATTTAGAGGTTTTTTTATAAGGATTTCATGGCAAAAATGTCCGGACTTCAACAATCTGTCCGTTATTTGGAGGTGTCCGCTATTTGGAGGTTTCACTGTATTTGCTTTCCCGGTGTGTTTTTCCAAAAATTGCGTCTTTCCCGGTGAACCCGCTATAAAATTTGGTTTACCCGGTAAGCCCTGCCATCCTCACTGGGTCACTCAGACAGGGGTGTCTTAGTTGTTGGACTCGTTTGGACAGTTCTAGACGGGTTGCAGACAATAATAACAGAAATTTCAGTAATAACGTGGTGAATAATTTACTATAATGCATAAAAACAAATTCTAACGAAAACTGTGATCATTACTTTTAAAAAAATGCCTGGAAGAAATTACGTTGCTGCTATAGCAATCTTGCTTGAAGCTGCGAAGACCTTTTTGTTTTAAGATAAAAAATTTTTCAAAAGATCTGAATATTCATCATGCCAGTATTATTAAAAGCTAATGCCTCCAAACTAAAAGAAAACTACTGAATTATTCCTCCGTAGAAAGTGAATGGGAAAACTTAAACTCCCAGAAACATTCAATTTACCCTGAAATGTGTTTACGTCAAATTTTGTACAATTTTCAAGGAGTATTATCAATCTCTTTATGCTCATCGATTTGAGCGGGCGGTTTTTTAGTTGTGTTACCGTTCTGGTCTTTCACATTTGGTTGTGAGGTAGTATCATCTTTTAGAGCATTTTTTACAAGAGTGATGGAAGTCTCGTCAGGTTTGATCACTTGCCCAGGTTTCAAGTAGGCTTCATTCTTCTGAATCGCTTTTTCTCGTTCTATCTCCTCCGTGGTCGCATCCCGCCGTCCGATTCTCTCCGATTTCGAAAAATCCTCGCATTCACGATTCATACCAATCGAAATTGAAGCGCATAAATTTTATATGCTTTTTCCTTTATTTGCTCTAGAGAGAATCGTATATTGTTTGTTGTCCTGTTGATATTGTAAGCTTACTATAGAGCAGGTCAAGGGCCCCGGCGTCCACTTTTAAGTGAGGGGGCCACGAATCAGAGTCTAAAAATGTCGCCCATGGTTGGGCGACGAAGAAAATGTTAGCTTTCCAAGTGCTCCAAAACATCGAGATCATAAAAAGACAATTATTTCACATTGAGATTTTCTCAAAAAGTCCTAAAATAAAAAAACCATTATTTAGTAAAATAGTGAGAGAGGCATGGCCTCCCGTTGCCGGGGCCCATGGCAGATGCAAGGTAACAGTCAAGCATAACTTATGATTTTACTCACTAACGAATATTAAAGCCCAAAACGAACATATAAAAACTGGAAAATGGATTTCCAGTCAGCTTGTCACTGGAAGTTTTACCTAAAAAAACATTCGTCTCTTTAATTATGCCAGCGGTAGCTGTGCCACTGTCTGACTATAAAATGCTATTGGTGTTTTTAGGAGGAGTGGTATAAAGCTTCCACGAGATACACATTTGTGGTTGTCTATTATTTGCGAAGAGCAAAATAATCAAATCAGCCACAATTCATGGGAGGTAAAAAAGTCACATATATTCATAGGAGGTAGCAAAGTTCCTGATGAAATAAAAAGGTCACATATATTCATGGGAGGTATCAGAGTTCCTCATGAATTAAAAAAGTCACATATATTCATGGGAGGTAACAAAGTTCCTCTTGAAGTAAAAGACGTCACATATATTCATGGGAGGTATCAAAGTTCCTCTTGAAGTAAAAACGTCGCATATATGTCATGGGAGGTAACAAAAGTCCTCTTGAACTAAAAAAGTCATATATATTCATGGGAGGTATCAAAGTCCTTGATGAAATAAAAACGTCACATATATTCATGGGAGGTATCAAAGTTCTTCATGAAGTAAAAAATTCGCATATATTCATAGGATGTAACAAAGCTCCTGATGAAGTAAATAGGTTGCATATATTCATGGGAGGTATCAAAGTTCCTGAAGAAGTAAAAAATTCACATATATTCATGGGAGGTCAGAACGTTCCTAATTCTAGATAGGTGACAGGTTAGCCTAGCGTAGCCAAGCCGCTTTTCTTTTAAAAAGAAATTCACAAAAAGTAGAAAAATATTGGGCGAAAAACGGCTTGGTTCGATTTGGAACAGAAAACTAAAAATATTGTTTATTTACTTTTAAAAACCAATCGAA